>VDFB02349774.1:0-21741 GCA_007258455.2 Sequoia sempervirens
GATGATTAATTGAAAACATATTTGCATTCGGGACTGAAATACAAATAGAATGATGTTTTGATTGTTGATAAATTTGCATTCTTGAAAAAGAAATCAAATAGTAATTGATGATAGGGCAGATTGATGTGAAATTCAGATAGATAGATTGGGAATTGATTGTATGATATGAGTCATCTAGATATAACACTTGATGTGGGTCAACTAATATGGGTTTGATTAGTATGTGTCACTAATATGGGTCATAGATAGACATGAGTCAAATTAATTTTGTTTGATTGAGAGTGTATCATTGAGATGATGTTGATTGATACAGTCTTTGTAATAACTAAAAATAGGAGGCTTCCAAAAACCTCCAAAGTAGGGAGCATCACATTGCTGGGTGGGATAGGATACCAGAGCTAACACCAGATGATATAGCATTGATAGGGGTATGCAGATTGGGATCTTTGTTGTCCATGCCTCTAATTCGACTCAATAGGGGACTGTTGACTGCACTAAAAGAGTGGTGGCATTCGGAGCACAACACCTTTCATCTATCGATGGGTGAGGTGACTGTGACTCCTGAGGATGTGTACAGGATTCTAGGTATTCTAGTGGTTGGTGTCGTTGTGTTCTATTATCACAAGGAGCTAGGTGGTACAGATGCTCTAAGGAGAGTATACAGTGATGCGCAGATATCAGGGTATTGGGTGCCATGGGCTGACTTCAAGGGGTATCCAGCCTTTCCTGTAGTTTTGGGTACATTTATTGGAGCTCTCCTTTATCTAGATCGCTGGTCAAAGGGACTATGAGTGGGATGGGGGAGGATCCTAAAGTAGATGTTGTTATAGCCATGGAGATATTTCTGGGGTAGCTATATGTTGGCTCACCTATATCATGATTTACATTAGGTGGTGTACAAGGGTTTGTCCAGTTTGTCGTGTGGTATTACACTACTTCAGATCTGGGCATGGGAGCATATTGTTGTAACAAGACCAGCTTGTCCCAGAGTGAGGCCACCAGGCAGACCCTATGTGTATGCATATGCTATTTTCCTTGTCTAGCCTAAGCTAGGAAAGTTGGATTATTGGAGACGATGTCTTGATGATATGGATGTAGTGATATGGTGACCATACCTAGATTTTGAGACATGGGATACATATCACCTTGAGATTCCATTCGTAGGTATTCCTCTATTTTTGATAGGTTGTACACCATTTATTATAGAGAGGTTCCTAGCATTGCGAGTGCAATGATAGTTCAGTTTTACGTAGGGTATATCTCAAGGTGTTGCTCACTATGCACAGACCAAGGATGAGGCGGGATGGGAGCTATATATTTCATACCAGATAGCATATATAGAGTATATGGCTTTAGAGCCCGAGGCATGGGATGACAAGCAAGATGTTGTTGATGCCGATATGTCTGATGAGTAAGCAGTTTATTACCATACACATCTATTTCCACTGTTGACATGTCCTGATGAGCCAACACCCATTTTGGTGGTACCGTAACCAAGGGTAGGGAGACAAGAGGATGTGGTAGGTGGTGAGCAAGAAATAGTTGGGGGAGAGGAGGAAGATAGTGGAGAGGAGGAGGAGAGTTCAGATGGGGATGATGGGGATGATGTTGGAGATGAGGGTCAGGTACCATTGAGACCGAGGCTAGACTTTTTGGGTGGTATTCAGATCATGCAAAGGCCGAGGATTGGGATTGGGTGGAGGACAATGATCAAGGTTGCTTCCTCGTCATAATAGGGATAGATAGATAGTCTACAGGCCTAGGTGCAGACACTGTAGGGATAGCAGGTGTAGTTGCAAAGCTAGTTGGATCAGGCACAGAATACGGCAGTGCAGTTATAGGCCCAGCTTGCACAATCATAGGCACAAGCAAAGGCACATCCGCATACCCCAAACCCACAGATAGCCCAGTTGATTACAGATAGAGATGCATTTAGACGAAGGGTGGTAGAGGTAGAGGGTGTTTTGCAAAGACTCAAGGGCACCGTGGAGAGTGCATCATTGCGAGAGGCCATTGTAGAGGGCTTTGAGATGGCCAGAGAGGCTGAGTATTATCGAGCTTGATATGAGGAGTTGTGTCCTCCTAAGCGTAGATAGCCTTTCCCACGGTCCCACAGTAGGACTAGGAGTAGGACATGGATAGGTACACAAAGCATGGGGGTTACTAGGCCTCAATGGGATCTAGATGCAGGGACTAGTGGTAGGCCACCATCCTCGAGACTAGCTCCATCAGGGGGTTCCACTAGCCAGCCTTGATTGATGTATGCAGGATTTATTTGATGTACCTCATATTCTTGGAGCATGTATATTGATTTTTTATCATATCTCATGTATCTTTCTAGACTTTTCAATGTCATTGGACTTTTGGACATTTGTATGTATTTTTGATGAGTGATGATATGTAGCGGCAATGAGTTTTGATGATGTGTTGCATTTGATATGATGTTATGCTATGGATATGTATATGGATATGTAGTTTTGATGATTTACTGACTAAAATGATTTGCAAGATGATGTGATATGATAATGATATGATGATGTGAAATATGATTTGTACTAATGATCTCATGCAGGTGGATGATGATAAAAAAAATGCCCCATGTTGAAATGATATGATACATGATATGAAATGTTATGAAAATATATGGTTTGCAAATGATATGAAAATGTAATGCATGAAATTTGTGTTTTTGAAAAATAAATTAAATTCTATAAATGATGATGATGTGATGGATGTTGTATTTATGAAATGGATCATGAATTCGTAGGAAAAATGAATGAGGAAATGATATGAAGTGATATGAATCAAGTGTTGTATAAAAAATGATAAATAAAATGATATTGAAAATGAGAAAAGATATGAATGATAAATGATGTGAAAGGATTAATATTGATAAAATGAAATGAGATGATAAAATGATATAATTTGATAAATGATAAATGATAATTATACGAATAATAAGGATATGAAAATGATAAGGATGAGAAAATGATATGATGAATATGAAAAATGATTAAATAATGATATGATATAAAATGTAATGAGATGGAATGATAAAATGAAATGAAAGGGAATGATATGATGATGAAATGAAATGAAATAAGATGATAAAATGTAATGAAACGATATGCAATGTAATGTAATAAAGTGAAATGATATGTAAAATGAAATAATGTAATGGAGATGGAAAATGGAAAACAATGATGTAAAAGGAAAATGACATGGGCATAAAAATGATGGATGAGATGATAATGAAAGTGATATGGAAAGGCTTAATGAATAAATTATTGATATGAAATGATAAAGGATCAGAATGATATGAAACAAAGATAATAAAAATGAGAATGAAATGCCATGAAATGATATGAAATATGATAAATGAAATGATAATGTCGTATGAAGCATAAATAAATGAGAAAGGATCTAAATTATATGAAAATGAATGATAAATGTGAAACTATATGATATGTACAAGACCTAGAGGAAATGATAATGATTAATGAAATGAGGATGAAGATAAAAGATGATATGAAACAAATGTCCAAATGTCCTCCACAAATAGTCTAAACATACATAACAACCGTTGATGTGTCTATTGAGCCTTACAAAACTCTAATGTAAATCCAATATGTAGATATGTGTATTGGTCTAAATGAAATGCAACTAGATAAAACCAACCATTTGTTGAGCCTTTTGTTAGCATTCTTGAATCATCATAGAGCCTTATAAAATTTTGGAAGTATGTACAAGCATCAAAGGGGAAATTAGCACCAATGATGACCTGAGTACAACTTTCATGATTTTTTTTTAATATAGGAAGCGAACACAAGCATCGAGGTATAATTGAACCAAGATGACCTAAGCGTTTCTTGCATAAACAGACAAAGAATAACCACTTTCTGGTGCAAATGTGGAATTTTCATCAATGATATGCTTTTGGCAATCATCTCTTGCGACATATTTGCACCAAATCGATAGTTAACCTCAAGACAGCAGACAAAGAAAAATCATCCTCTTTCCTTGAGTGTGCTCCAAAGAGATGATATTGAAAAACCAAACAACCATTGTTCAAAAGGTAAAACTAATTTTCCAATCATTATTCAAATTTTAGATCGTCCCGCTATGTGTCATGATATGAATTTACTGAAAATTGTTGTGATATGGATTAATGATCGGATAGTTGTTCATAGGATTTGATTGTTTGTTTTGTGTGATTAGAGTCTATGTCATTGTTTAGTTGTTTTTGTAACCTAAAAGTTGGTTGCCCCCAGTATGTCAACATTTACCCCCAATATTGACACAGCTTGCAGAAATGAATATGTGCGGTGATCAAGCCATGGTAAGATGTTATCACTCTAGGAAAATGGTGGTAGCATGATGCTGAGATGACCCTAAGATGATAAAAGGATGTGCAAAAATGAAGGCTGAAAAGCCAAGTGTAGAACATGAACAAATAGATGGAGAGCTACAAATAGCGTTTGTTTGCCAGATTTTCACTATCTGTGTTTATTGTATTTTTCTGATTTTCTTTTTTAACAAACTAAGATGAGTATATGTGCCATTATGTCCCATAAATGCACTAAAATAGTTCTTGGATGTGCCGAAACAATTCCTAGATGCACTGAAATACCTACAAGAGTACTGAAATAAACTACATATGTGCTTTAAAAAGCCATGTATGCATTTCAATAATCCTCGTATGCGCTAAAATGGAAAAAATTGCTAAAAATCCAAATTCTAGAATGTGAAATCCTATTAGAAAACCAGCAGATAGATGTTAAAAATGGGGCAATTTTATTTGGTCTGATATTATGATCAATTTTTAAGTGTATCAATATGTAAAATAAATCAAACACACCAATAAGACATTATATCAAAATAAAAAATAAAATAAAAAGGAATACAAACTCAGTCTTATGTCTTTGATGTTGTCCTATCATCCTCTATCTCCAGTGTTTTGTTGGATTCTAGCTAAAGCTTTGAAGTTGAGCTGGAGCTCAACAAAAGTCTCCTAGAGAGCGAAGTTTCTATGAATTCAAGTAATGCTACATTATGACATGAATTCTAATGCTAAAAATGATTGCCTGAAAT
The DNA here is from genome assembly GCA_007258455.2 of Sequoia sempervirens. NCBI lineage: Eukaryota > Viridiplantae > Streptophyta > Pinopsida > Cupressales > Cupressaceae > Sequoia > Sequoia sempervirens. The sequence goes on from VDFB02349774.1 coordinate 5,092, forward strand.
AAAATATGACAATATTATGATGCTAGGAGAATATTAGAATGTAATTGGCTCTAAATTCACTTGTGTAGGCTGTAGTGATGTTGTAACCATTGCTTGGATTCTGGGGTGCTATTTAGAGTTTTCAAGAGAAAACTTCCTAATTGGCTAACTATGATCAATGATTGCTGAAAATTCCTAACCAAATAAAATGGACGAGAGATGGATGAGTAGAGAAAAACAAAAATGAAGCAGTAAGTTTTTTTCTTTCTATGAGGTAAGATAGAGATGAAAGTAAAGGATGATTTATTAAAATCATCTTTTTATGAAGATTATGGAAGTTTTGAAGAGATAAATAATGAATTATTAAGTTTCAATTATTTATTTATGAATTGACAAGATTTTTCTTAAAATAGAGATATGTGTTGCTTTGATATAGAAGCTAATATTTATAGTTCAGATGTAGAGGATACTAACAAAATTGATAAAATAAGGAAACAAGGTGTTGCAAAAGTGTTTTGGTTTGTAGAGGTGTTTTGGTTTTGCTTCACATTTCTTATAGGGTGAAGATATACTTTTATGGTTTGGATATGTTGGTTACAAATGCTTAGAGTTTCTATATCCAAATTTTTGGTTTCTAGATCACTAGTGAGAAGAAGTTGTGTTCACTATTGTGTGAATTGATTTAGCAATGATCGGTATAGAGGTGTCTGGGTGAAATATATTTTCTCTGCATTTCTCTACAGTTGATTTTCAGGACTTTTGGTTTTGAAGGAGAGTTGATGGTGTTGTTCTATTTCCTCTATCAAGAGGATTCGTGGTTAGGCATATTGGAAGAAGGTCTTTTGAGTTACAAAGTATTGCAATGTCTAGTAGTGTTGTCTAGATAAATTGTATGTTTATAATCTTCAGCTAATATTTGTAGTGAAATATTTTGTTGGTTTCTAGGATGTTCTTGGATCACATTCAGGTGAAGTTTGTTATTTGGAAATTTCTGATTGATCAAAGGAAGTGTGTAATTCAAATTTTAATGTGTTTTCATGGGTAATAGTTGACTTGGTATTTACACTACATTCAAAAATGTTCAAGTATTAATGAAGGAATAGCGTGGAATGTGAAATTTATTTTGGGTCCCAGTTAAGTGTTGTTTTGGTCTACTTTTGTTCCTATCCACTGTGGGAATGTTTAGTGCCAGCCTAATTTGAAATTGCTAAGTGTGAAGCATGTATTGTCGACCTTGGAGAAATTTTTCAAGGTTGAGGATGGTATAAGTATGAGTTGAGAGGTTTAAGATTGAAAAGATAGAAATAATATATGTGTGTGATGTGAGTTATGTGAATTATTGAAGAGTAGAGTGTGAGTTTGAGTATAGTGCAAGCTTCAAAGTGTTGGACTTTTGAATGTAGTGAGCTGAAGGTGTCCACATTCATTCAAGAAAGACTGCGAAGCTATTGGAGTTATTGTAGTGGATTCTCTATTGCTTTGAAGTGTAGTGCCCTCCAGTTTGATGGAAATTAGTTGATGTTAAGTAAAGTTTATTTGGTAATGTCCTTGATGATGTGGTGATTTTATTATTTAATTTAATTTTTAAAGGTTGCTCAGTTAACACTAATAATATGTTTTGGATTTGATTAATAAAATTATAATTTAATTGTAAGGTTTTGTTTCATTTTGAATTAAATAAAGAATTCGATTCAATATTGATAAAGCGTCAATTTTAATTATACGTTGGGAGTTAGTTGTTAAAATAAATACAGGATTAAATGAGGGAAGGTGAAAATTCTCATTTAATGATTAAATTCAATTAATAAATTTAAAAGTGATAAAATATTAAAGAGGATTAAATATTAAAATTGTACTTAAGTTTAAATAAATTACGGTAAAAATATTTATTCAATTATATTTTAATTAAAAGTTAATTATTTATGAAAATTTGTTTTAGTTAAAATTTAGAGTTAAGTGGAAGTAATTTAAAATAAAAGAAGTTATTGGTTGAAATTAAATAAACTAAATACATAAAGTAATGATTAATTAAAGTGAGAAAATATTAGAAAGCATTAAATATTAAAATTTTACTTAAGTTTGAATGAAGGTAAAAACGAGAAAAGCCAGTAAAAGTTGGTACCTAATTATAATTAAATAAACAATAAACATGCAAATAAATATTATTTGAAATTCAAGTTCGGTTTGGGGAAGGTGAAAAGTCATTCGGTGGTTGGGAATTCGTTCTTGGTTGGTAACTGACCAAGAAAGAAAATAAGAGGGTGATTTTTTCGAATGCCAAGGGGGACTTTGGGAAGAGAATTGTCAACCTGTGAAGAGAGGGAGGAATTTTACTGAAAGCAATTTCCACGAAGGAAGGAACAAGAAAAGAGATTTTTTTTGAAAAGAAAGAAAGAAGAGGAATTCAAAAGGGAAAGCGACTTCCAGGTTTTCTTTTAAATATTTTCCTTACAAATAGTGAATAGATGTTTTCCTGTGAAAGATTTCCTTCTTCCTTGAAATCTTTTGTATGCCAACTTCAAAATTTAGCTGAGTATTTTAAATGTCTTATTTTTCGGGCTGTACAAATTTGTATTTTCCTTCCTTTCATTTTATATATACTTACATAAATATGGTATTCAATATATGTATTTTGAGACTGTAAACTGTCTGTAAATGAACTGTTTCCTGTGACTCTATTCAAATAGTCTAGTTGTGTCATCCATAACATTTTTTATACAAACTAGTTTGCTGGTAAATTTAAAGGGTTTCTCCAAATTCCAGTTTTCTTTTTTGCTGTCCAAAAATCTCAAATACCCAGATTATAGTTTTGGCGTTATGCTTAAAATACGAGGCTGCTGTCAAGCTGCTCCCTTATGGTTGCGTTTTGCTGATAATAAATATAATTTATGAAGAGTTAAATTAAATTTTGGTCTACTAGTATGATAGGTTTTGAGATAAATAGAGAAATAATAAAGATGTTAAGGGTTTATTATAAAATAAGCTGCATTTTGTTAATTATTAAACTTAGTGGTTAAAATAAATTGATTATTAGGGAAGTAATTCTTGGAGGGAAATGATTTATTTATATTAAAAGAATTGAATAAATAAAATATAAAATCAATCATAAGTAAAATATTAATTTTATTTTGGTTAGGGTTGTGCTGTGAAGGATTAGATTTTATCCCAGCTAGATAAATGATCTCTTATTTTAATCAGAAAGTGAAGATTATATATATATATATATATTTGTTTATAATAATTAGGTTGGATATTGTTTGAGGTGAGATATAATTAGAGGATCTTGTTCTGAATAAATAAAGTTATTAATTGTTGGCATGAAATCTTGCCAGGTAGTTAGCCACTAAGTGTTAAGGATGGTGCAGTTAGAATTCTCACATTTGTTACCTTAGGAAGAAACATATGTCCTTTTTGAATATTATTAATCATTGTATCTAAATTAGGATGGAAAGATAGGTTAAAAGTTTTTAACGTGAGATTTAAATTAAGGAAAATTATAATATAAAAATATATCTTGAATTTTCTTACATGTTCTCTTAATTGGTAATTTAATTTTATAGTATTAATTTCATGATATCTTTTAATTGTTTTATATTCTTTTAGAATGAAATAAATGTTATCTTAATATCTAAACTCCTCACATGCTTTTAGGACTGGCTAATGGATACTCTTGGCAAATAGGTAGTTGGTTACTTAGAATAAAATATTGCGACAATTACTTGTGAATTATTGTGCCAGGGAATGAATTAGGTAAATAATTAAAGAGAAAATGGTTATTTTGATAGGTTGCTTAGTAAAATATTATTTAACAAAAGATTTTAATGGAACAAACATTATTGAATTAGGTATTTAATCTTGTTGTAGATAAATGAACTGTGTATTTAGTTAAAGTAAATCGATTTATATGGTTAATTAAGTTTTAGGGTTCACTAAAGGAGATAAGTGATTCTACATTTACATAGTTTCTTTTACTTGAAGGTTAATGATAAAGTTATTTTTAAGTGAGGATAAATCCCAGGTTCATAGGTTAATTAATTTAAATGATATTGATTAAATGTTAAATGGTTTTAATTACCTTTTTGTTATCTAATGAGTCTATGAATGATAATTATTTATCAAACTACTGTGTGAAATAATCCATTAGTGTCGTCACCTTAGTATTATAATAAAGTTGTAAATTATAGAATTGTCATCTTAGTATTACATTTTAAAGTTATAATGAGGATTCGTATTAAACAGTTGATGGAGTTGGTTATCTTATAAATGATATAGTTATTTTAAATATAATTATTTGTAGTAAATACTCTCTTAATTAAATTAAGTGGATATATTAAAATAAGTGGTAAAAACGTTGAAATAATGCTTAAATTAAAGGAAGGTCTCTATGGTTATAATGTGTGAGTAAATGTGTTTTAAACAAAGTGTTTTGATTATTGGTTTAAGTGTTATTTAATTGTTTTAAGATGGGTGTTATTTGTGGGATATTTATGGAGATGTCTCAATGGCCTGTTCATTGTAAGTGTTTTAAGATAGTGCTCTTCAAGGTTGATGTGTTTGATGGTTTCCTTGTATGGAATTATTCCTTAAGACTTTGTAATTAATGTGTTTATATTCAGAAAATGATTTATTTATAGGAGTTAGAAAATTAGAATTATTAGGTAGTTAAGTTAGGTATTATGTTATTGAGTAGGTTAGTAAAGTGATTAGACAGAGAGTTTCCTTATGTTAATAATTTGGGTAACATTGATAGATTAGTTTATTCTCAATTTGATTAGTTTCAAGTGGGATAGTTAACTTAGAAATAAGGAAAAGCAGAGTTTTGTATGTTGTTGATGTATGTAGATAATATTGGCGATAAGGATTATTTCTGTTTAGGTGGGAGAATTGATTTTTAAGATAAATGGAAGTAAATAAATTTGAAAACTTTAAATAGTTGGGTATTACGATAAAGGCTAGTGAATGATTGTTGATTCGATAAATGTTTTGATTAATTATATTTAGTTAAACAAAGGGTTTATGTAAATGAATAAAATTAGATGATCTTTTCTAAGTCAATTTCCCTCATATTCTTTTAATAGTTGATTTATGGGATTTCTATAAGAACAGTTCTAGAAAATACTTGTGATTGATATCAGGATCAAATTGTTGGTTTGAGTGGGTCGATCTTCGAAGGGAGATTGTTGTTATAATGTGTAAATTGGAATATATTTGTGTTTGAAAGAGTATACTTGTGAATAGTGTCTTATGGCTTAAACCATTAGATTTTATTTTCACTTCGTAATATTGTGCTATCCTTAAATGTTGGAAATGATTGATCTTTAAACTAATGTTCTTTTTTAAATGTTTCAAGGTACTTCTTATTGAATGGATTGTGTGGTTTTATGGATTCTTTCAATGTGACTTTTCCTAAGTTGATTTTTGAGTTGGAGTTTTTCTCTCATTTTATTTATGTTGCTATTCGTTGGGAACCAGTATGTGTTCTTTTGTTCTTTACCTAAGTGGCAAATTGGTTGATGTTAACTTTGTCATGATTGATGGTTCTACTTGATGAGTCAAATTGAAAAGTTCTTTGAATTATGGGTATTCCGAGAGGAGAAAATAGAGGTTTCCCTCAGATTCTCGATTTAGTTCGTATCGAAGTTGTTGGTGTTGTTGAGTGGAGTTGTTGATCTTATTTTGGTGTATTTTCTCATTATATTTATATTGGAAATAGTTCTTTGAGGTCTTGCAATTATTGCTGTCAATTCTTTGATGGGGAAACCCTAGTGTAACTTTATGAGAATCTTCGAGAGGTTTATTTTTATTGTTGGTTAATGTTTCTCCTTTTATGTGCCTTGATGTGGCAAGTGCCTTGATTTTTGGAATTTTAAAGGGTTGTACATGAATCGTTGAGATTTTGATTATGTATTTATGGCAAGATGGGTAATGCCTTGCATGGCACTACATGATCTGTCTTACTTTGTTATATTTAGCACAAGCTTATTACTGGATTTGGTTTTATGTTTTGAGTGTCTAGAGTGGCTCTAAGTGGGTGGTGGTAGCACAAGAGTATGAGGATAGCCCTCGTTAGAGAGTAAAATTAATAAGTGAGCTGGAGTGAAAATAATTAACTAGGGGGTGGGTAGAATCACATTAAAAAGATAATTGATACCTCGTCCGCCGTTTAGTGCTATCACAGGCTAAAGGGGATTGAGAAGGCCGTGGTTGGCAAGATCGTTACCTTGTCTTCATGAAAGGTTAACGATTCCGCATGAGCAACCCTATGGAGCGGCTCCTTGAGATAGGTAGTCTGGATAACCATAGATGGAGGCGGCTCCTAGCACTCAGATTATCACAGATGAATTAAATTAAGAGCAGAGAGGCCTTTCTCCCGAATGGGTAGCCTGCAGAATCCATGTTAAGCCATGCGATGACACTCTCCTCTAACACTCCTTATTATGTTGCTTCTTTGGAAATCCTCTAGAAGTGGTCCTTTGTCTTGAATTGATGAAACATAATTGTTTGAAATGATTTATGATTTTACCCTATTTTATCTATGGTGTATTTTGTGGTCTTGTATAAATCTTGTGGATGTTTGGGTTTTGACCTTGTACTCTTATGGTACTGTGATATGATGTTATTGTGTTGGTTAATTACAATTTGGAATTGTATTATGTTTGGAAGTGTTTTATGATCTTCCTTTGGATTACTTGTTTACTGGTCATTGCTTTGAGTTATATGATGAGTTTTTTGACTCTTGGATGTGGTTGGATTGTGTCATTGTAATTTCTGAGTGTTATGATACTTTTGTATGACGTTGAGTCTTGTGGTTCTCTATTGGATGTTCTTGGTTGAGGTCTCTTTCTTGTTAGCTCCTAGCACGGGGGGTGGGTCTTCGGACTCACATGGTCGGGTGGAACGTGCCAAGCACCCCATTGGGTCCCCAGTCGAGGATCGAGAGGTGTGGATTGGTGCTGTTGTGGCAACTCCAGAATTGTATTTATCTTGGAACCAGTTATGATATTTTGCATCATGTTATCTTGTTGTATGGTTTCTGTTCATGATTGGAAATACTTTTGTATCATTGTACTTCTTGAACATTGTACTATAATGTAATGTAACATTAAACCTTGTGTGGATATTGGCCATGGTGATTGTTATTTAATGTGTTAAGTTAATCATGTATATGTTGTATTTATGTTTATAGATGGCTTTTTATCAATGAATTTTCATATGTGTGTTATATTTGTTATTGTTTACTTTATATATTTGGATTCTATTCTTTATTGCTATTGTATGGATCTAAGTCGTGTAATGACTCTTCCTGTACCCCAAGGGATGTATGTGTTAGTGAATCTATAGAAATTAAGTATTTATGACTTGATATGTGGCATTACATATATGTTATAGTTTACTAAAAAAATTTCACATGGTATTGTGTATTTGTCCTTTGAAATTTGCATACAGTAGTGTTACAAAGTTTTCTTTTTACTTTTTCTACTATCGCTGCCTTTTCTTTCTGTGGTAGTGAGCCCTAGATGTGAACCTTTTTGGATGTGTCCTATTCTGGCAGTGAGACCTTGTACCAAATTTGCAATTACTTATATTATGAGCTAATCCTCACATGGGTTTTCCCTCATTGGGTTTTCCATGTAAATCTAGTATTCTCTTGTGTGTGATTTTGGTTGTTTTGGATATTTTTATCTACTTTTCATGTTTAAACATTATAACAAATTAAGGGTTTAATGAAGTGGATTTGATTATTGTTGAGGGTTTTGATGTTTTGATTTGATACAACCGATTCACCCCCTCCTCTCAATTGTCTTGTTCATTTAACAATTTGTATCAGATAAAGGTTCCTTGGAGAAGAGCTTAACAATTAGAGGTAGATTTAGGATGGTGAAGAAGATAGATTTCCCTAGATTTGATGGTATAGGCTATGCATTTTGGAAGACAAATATGGAAGGATATCTAGTATTTCATGGGTATGAGATTGAAAAGGAATTAAAGAATCAATTTGTTGCACTTGTGAATGGTCCAAGCACAAGTGATGAGACAAAGGCACATGAAATAAATGGTAAGGAAAAATTTATTCTTTTGAATAGTCTTTCAAATTCTAAACTGGTAAAAATTATGAATCTTAATATTGCTAAAAAAGTTTGGGATAATATTAAAATCATTTATGAAGGAGTTGATAAGGTTAAACAAGAAAAGTTGAAAAATATGAAGGCATAATTTGAGACCTTGCGAATATTTGAAGATGAAACAATTACAGTCTACATGTAGAGAGTTGATGAGTTGGTAAGTGCAATGAGAGGTCTTGGTGCACAATTTAAAGAACTTAGGGTGGTAAAGAAAGCTCTTAGATCTCTTCCTGATTAGGGTGGTAAAGAAAGCTCTTAGATCTCTTCCTAATTCTTATAGTGAAAAGTTTTCTATTATTGAGGAAGTTGAAAATTTAATACTTATTCTAGAGATTAGTTGATTGGTACACTAACTTCATTTGAAATGAGAAAACCTAGCTTGAGAAATGGTACAAAAGTAGAGACTTCTTTCAAGGTTGGAAAATAAAAAAATACTGAAGATTCAGATGGAGAAGATCTTGATGATGTGGAAGCTAACTTTGTAAGAAGAATGAAAAAGGGTGCTAGTAAGTACAAAGGTAAACTACCTTTCAAATGTTTCAGTTGTGGAAATATAGGTCATTATGCTCCAAGATGTCCAAACAGAATTGTGAACAATAAAAGTTAGGAAAATAAAGGAAAGATAATTAAGAGAAGTTACTATGTTAGAGAAGATGTTTGTATTTCTAGTGATGAATTTGATTATGGAGATGGTGATGAATGCTTGTTCTTGGCTATAAAACATGAGTCTACTTCTGTTAACTTTGAAAGTTGTTTGAAGGAAAGTGTTCTGAAAAAGAAGGATAAGATTGAAGGTACTTTGGTATCTTTATTTCATGCTAAATAAGATAAGAAATGTTGGTTTGTTGATAGTGGCTACTCTAATCATATGACCAAAGAAAAAGGTAATTTCATTAAACTTGTAAAGTATGATGGAGGATTAGTTAAATTTGGAGATGATTTGGGAGCTAAGATTTGTGGAATAGGTTCAATCAATTTTGATGGAAAGCACAATACTAAAGATGTTTACAATGTTAAGGGATTAAAGCATAATCTTTTGAGTCTTTGACAAATGTGTAGCAAAGGATACAATATTTTGTTTTTGGATGAAAGATGTGAGATTAGAAAAGGATTTGGAAGTGTGATTGTTGTTTTTAAGAGGACATATGGAAATATCTATCAACTTAAGGGTGTTGATGGTCATTTATTTATGTCTTAGATTAATGATAGTTGGTTATGGCACTAGATGATGTGTCACATGAATTTTGACGATAGTTAGAATTAGTTTAGTTCATGCAGTAAGAGACTTACCAATAATTTTACAAATCCTATCAATGCCATTTGCAAAAATTGTCAATTTAGAAAGAAAATAAGGAGTAGTTTCAAAGGAAAGGAACAATATGCTACTAAACTACTCGATTTAATACATACAAATATTTGTGGTCCTACAAGGGTGAGAATTTTTTTCAAAGAGTGGTGGAGTGTTCGTAAAACTTTATTAGTGATAGAAGTTTGAAGAGGTCTAGATGCAGAGTAGTCTGTTCAAAGAATTCATATGCATTTTCTATCGTTCCCTATTATAATATGAAATTTTATTCTCAAAAATCCACTTTTAAACAAAGTCCAATTTTCACAATTATCCAGGTTCCACCATTGATGAAGTATGAAAAAGCTTAAAATTTAAAATTCAAAAATAAAATAATGTAAGAATACCCTTTTGATTCAAAAGTGCCCAACAACACACTTTTAACATAAAAACACCAATCAATTTTAAACAAATTTTCACAAATATCCAGGTTCCACCATTGATGAAATATGAAAAAGCTTAAAATTTAAAATTCAGAAATAAAATAAAGTAAGAATACCCTTTTGATTCAAAAGTGCCCAACAACACACTTTTAACATAAAAACACCAATCAATTTTAAACAAATTTTCACAAATATTCAGGTTCCACCATTGATGAAGTATGAAAAAACTTAAAATTTAAAATTCAAAAATAAAATAATGTAAGAATACCCTTTTGATTCAAAAGTGCCCAACAACACACTTTTAACATAAAAACACCAATTAATTTTAAATCAATTTTCCTTCAAAAAGAGGGTTTTGTTTTTCCCTCACATTTTCTCTCCCAAAAATATGTTCCCCAAATTTAGTCAACTCCCCTAAATATCTTTTCCACCCAAAGTTATTGCATTTTGAAGATATTTTGAATTTTAAATAACTCAAAACAAAATTTCAATTTCTAAATAGAATTCAATACCTTTTAAAATTTTATTTTCAAACAAAAGAATTTAAAGCTTTTAACACTTTTAATTCAAAAGGGATAATTTAATTAATTCACACAATTAATTTAAATTATCAATAAAATAAATCTAATCCACTATTAGATTATTTTATTAATTTATTTAAATTAATTGATACAATAAATAATTTCCTAGCATTACAACCAAGAGCATTTAATCAGTAGTTAAGCAACATAAGCCATTTTAACTTGAATTTAATTAAAGATCAAGGTGATCAGGGCAACATGAAACAACCAAACCCGACTACAACCCGACGACACTCGGTGACTAGGGTAACGACTTGACCCAGAAAACCTAGCTACTATCTCCCAATTAGTTTCTGTTGGTCAATGGACACGCTCGAACCTGAAAACCAGGTGGAGTCGATGTCATATACTTGCCAACCTGCAACAAAGAGCATGTCGAACGTGCATATATACATAATATGATCAGACACACCGTGAAGAGGAAATCTCAGAATCGTAGGGCACTCGCAAGCGAGTGATACAACCCCGTCCCCTTCACCAATACAATCTCACTAACTGACGCATCTAACATCATTAACATGATCAACAACATAGGACATCGTTAAATCAAATATCTTCTAAGTTAATCCAGAACATGTCATAAAGATGGCATCAGAATAAAATCACATCAAAATATAGCTTCACATCGTTTAATTATTGCAATCAGAAGTAACCAAGTTCCAAATTCCCATCATAACATAACAAAGCATTACAAGGAGAACACCGACGAACAAAGAGCCAAAATAGAGGGGTGTTACATCCTCCCCCCTAGGGTCAGGCTTACTCCTGGAAGCCTGCAAGTACCCCTAGCACAAACTCCATAAAATCACACCTTGTGCAATATCATTACAAAGTTTACTCAAGACAAGGTATGCGACCTTATCACTTCAACATTCATTTAACACTTTGCATTTTAAATCTAGGTACAAGAATTTAACATCTACATGATTTCTTAAAACTTAACAATAAAGTTGGGGACTATAGGCCTCACCAACAACATGCACCTATTACGTAATTATCATTAACATGCAATGGTTTCGCTAATCCTTTCCTTCCTCTAAACTTTTACTTACAGCAAAATGATTCCCTATTCAGATTATACATTTTCCGTGATTATGAATTGGGGACTTAGGTCCTTTACCCAAGGCTTGATCTTAATAAAACAACTACCATGAACACATAAACATTTCCACATAAAATTGGGTCTCAATACACCACACACTTAAGGATAGACATCTTTGTTAAACCAACGAAAAGAGGGGGAAGGAGAGAGAAGAATTTATAGCTCTAACATAAGCACTATTGCAAACATGGTCTCATCATCATACAATTACTTTCACACAAGTGCATCAATCAAAAGAGGGTTTGCACAAACTCTATGAACTAACAACATGTTCATTCATTTTCCTATTTCCATATTTCATAATTTCCACAAAATATAACATGCAAAAATAACTTCAAAACCACATAGGATCAATCAGGCAATCACTTGCACAATGAGGTAAAGCACAAGAAAACATGCATCAGATACTTGCATGGAGAAGGAAACAACAAAACTCCAAAAGAGAATCCACACCCAAGGAACACACTACAACCACCCTCAAGAACCACTCAAGGGTCTCAACCCGTTACACAATGGAAGAGCCAAGCAACAAGAAGGAAGCCAAACAAAACACACCTCTTGGTAGGCTTGCGAGCCTAACCCTCACAAAAGCATTCAAAAAAAGACATGCAAGGGTGGAAGCAACAACAAAATAATTGTCGTCCACCACACACAACACATCAAAATCACACACTACACAATCGTCCATAATGCATTCTTCCAATAGAAAGGATATCGGTGCATTGCGCACTACACCGAGGATCCTATCCTTTCCACTGGTTTCCTGCACCATTGGACCTATACCATCTCACAACAACTTCTAGGCAAACAAGAGAAATCAACCCAAAAGGAAAACAACACGAAAGAGAAAAACAACTAGGTCAATACAATGGGCTCATAGTACCCAGAGTATAAACCTACACCACTTACAACATAATGGGTCCAACATAATCCCAGAGTTCCCAGTGTTTAAACCTAGGCTCTGATACCATGTGTAATGCCCCGCCACGCAACCCTAGAGGAAGTTGCAATTCACCACTTAAACGTACCAATTTTTTTTTTGTTTAAGTATAAATAACATGAAGATAATACATATTGCCAACAACCTCTAAGGCCACGAGACAAAGATTACTTAAAAACCCAAACAACAACTAACATTAAAATAAACCGAAACATTAATCACTTAAGGAAATGAGACAACATACATTCCATTCAAGATAAATTACAACAAGGATATTAAATACCACAAGATTCCAATTAACATTTAAACAATAAGATTACATCACTCATTCTCCGAATGAGGTAAATCCAATAATCATTATGACAATTTACAAATTCCACCTCGATAACAAATAAGGGGTAGAAAAATAAAGCTCAACTGAAAAGAACGAAGCCAGAAAAGCAACAACATCCAACGAGCTCTCCAACTAGAAATCACGAATGCACGAACATGAAGAACCAACGGAAAGATGCACGCCACCCGACCATGTGGAACCCAAAGGCCCCACTCCCTCCGTGCTAGGAGATAGTAACAAGGATTTCCTAGACAAGACCATCTACCTCTAGACACAGGATAACACAACTGAACCGACGCGATACCCACATCACTTAACATAGTAAGAAAACTCACAAGACAAAACATTGCTTCCAGGTTACATAGAACAAGTACACCATCGTACAACACACAACAACTGACTAACTGTTGACGTAGGAAGAGTGTCATACATAAATTGCCATGAGTTACCCTAGCTCAACCTTCCTAGGCTACCGAACCCCCATCATGGGTTACCTTGGCTTGCCTCTACCGGCGCCGGACCCTCACGCAAAACTATGCGTCTCATCTCATCTTGAGTCTTAACAATGCATGTTCCATGAGAGAGGCAATATTTAACTTTATTAGTGTGAAGTCCCCCATTAATTCTTTTTTTTAAAAAATTATCTCTTGATTAAACCCTAGGTGAGTTACCCTGACACCACTTTGGGCGTCGGACCCTCACAAAGGGCCACTCTCCTACTGACAACACGGGGATACAAAACCCCCAATTCAAGGGTAGACCACATGTACAACTGATGACTAATTTCCCACCTTAACACATAAGGTTAAACAACCCGTTCGTAGTACACGGGTAACCAACACATACCACAAATCCCGTTCATGATAACTGGGTGTAACAACATGGTGTAGCCACGACACATCTCAAGTTGACCCTCATAAGAACAACCCACATCAGGATACAACTCCCTTATCTGGAAGACTTACATGATCAACAAGAAATGACTTAAAGTCAACAATCATATAATCACACATTCTCTACATGCCCAAAAATGTAATTTTGACAAACAAACTTTCTCATAACACAGAGACCAAAGTACAGAACAAAGGCTGACTCACGTATAACCACCCATACCAATAAATGAACCCATATCAGGAAAATTCTCAAAACATTCACTCTCATTCCACAACATCGAAGGCGAACAATTAAACACTGAAAACATTTCAGACAAATAGGTAAGCTAATGTTCGGATTTCCTAAATCCATTCAAACACAGATTTCATGACTTGCATTTATCCAATCAATTGATCCCATTTCTTTTCACGACATTGAAATATTTAAAGAACAGATCATTTACTCTAAATTTCATAACCATAACCATAATCAAAACACTTTAATAATGCAGCTATCTGGTTAAAATTTAAATCAACCGTTCTCTCTAAGTTTCATGATCACATACTAAAAATAAATCACTTGATTAATAAATAATTTAGGTTAACTAATAAGTTCATCCTTTACTCTCAGTTCCGCAATCATAATAATCGCATGGTCGTTTAGAAGTTCTAGTTTAACATTTAACATTATTTAAATATACAATAAAATAATATTTTATTTGCATATGAATCAATTAAATAACTTTAAATTTAAACTCCCATTGAATAAAATATAACGAATAACATATATATACTTTCCAATTAATTCATATTTTAAAAACCTCATGAATAACATAACCTATATTTTGAACTTACTAAAATTCCTTTAATTTAATATTTATTAAAAATATTATATTTTATATAATATACAATATACAATATTATATATGATATATAAAATATAATATAAATAATATATATAAATAAATTTAGATTAAATAAAGGTAGATAAACTTTAACAAAAAAGAGTGAAATTGTTTAAATAAACCAAAGGGCCAAAGCCCTGGCACGCAGGCCCTCGCCGCCCATGGTGGCAGAGCCTGTGTGCTCCACACATAGCGCCCCGCCTACCGGCCGGGCGGTGGAGCCTGTGCACTGAGCGCATAGTGCCCGCCTCCCTGCCGGGCGGCAGAGCCTGTGTGCGGAGAGCACACAATGCCCGCCTTCCTGCCAAGCGGCGGCCGCGGTGGCAGCAGCGGTGGGGTGGGGTTTGACCTCCCACTTCACCAAAAAACAAATTTTATAATAATTTAATTTCTGCGTTTCTTCCAGAAACGAAAAACGAAAAAAAACAACAAAATTTTATGCAATTTTTTCTGGGTTTAGCCCAACTTTAAAATTTTCAAAATAACAAATATATTTGTATATATATATTTGTGGGTATCTCCATATATTGATATATATGGTTGTATTCACAAATATATATACCCAAATCTTGATTTCATACACAAATTGTAACAATAATCCAAACCCAATTCAAGAAAATAAAACTTATTTCAAAACAAGGAAATGGGTTTTCAAAAAATATAGTTTAATCATTGAGCTTTCTTAGATTTTCTTTCTATTTCCAAATCCATTACAATTGTGCAAATTGAAAATCTTTTCCATGAATTTTATTGAATCTAAAACTATATCTTCAATCATTCCAAATGAGCAAGAAGATGAAGGGAGAAAAGATAGAACCTTATGTTTTCTCCAAAATTGGCAAGCTTCCACCATGGAGATTTTTTTCAAGCACTCCTTCAACTCCACCATCTTAGCCTCCTCTAAGCCTCTCCACCCAAAAAACCAAAAACCAAGAATTCCATAGAGGGATTGAAAGAAAACCCTAAATAAAAATATATCCTTTTTTTTTCCAAACTTCCCAAATTCAAATTCAAATTCAACTTCTAATTCAAATTCAAATTCTAATTAAATTCAAATACAAATGCAAACTCACTTTCAAATTCAAACTAAATTCCATTTCAAATTCATATTCAACTCTTCACAAATATCCTTCCCCAAAATAGTCAACTATTTCAGAAAATATCTTTTCTACCCCAAAGTCTTTGCATAAGAAAACATTTGAATTTTTAATAACTTTAAACAATTTTCTAATTCTAATTTGAATTCAATGTATTTTAGCATTTTATATTCAACAAAAGAATTAAATCTTTTACACTTTTAATTCAAAAGGGATAATATAATTAATTCACACAATTAATTTAAATTATCAATAAAATAAATCTAATCCACTATTAGATTATTTTATTCATTTATTTAAATTAATTAATACAGTAAATAATTTCCTAGCATTACAACCAAGAGCATTTAATCAACAGTTAAGCAACATAAGCCATTTTAACTTGAATTTAATTAAAGATCAAGGTGATCAGGGCAACATGAAACAACCAAATCCGACTACAACCCGACGACACTCGGTGACTAGGGTAACGACTTGACACAAAAAACCTAGCTACTATCTCCCAATTAGTTTCCGTTGGTCAATGGACACGCTCAAACCTGAAAACCAGGTGGAGTCGATGTCATATACCTGCCAACCTGCAACAAAGAGCATGTCGAACGTGCATATATACATAATATGATCAGACACACCGTGAAGAGGAAATCTCAGAATCATAGGGCACTCGCAAGCGAGTGATACAATCCCGTCCCCTTCACCAATACACTCTCACTAACTGACGCATCTAACATCATTAACATGATCAACATCATAGAACATCGTTAAATCAGATATCTTCTAAGTTAATCCAGACATGTCGTAAAGATGGCATCAGAATGAAATCACATCAAAATATAGCTTCTCATCATTTAATTATTGCAATCAGAAGTAACCAAGTTCCAAATTCCCATCATAACATAACAAGGCATTACAAGGAGAACACTGACGAACAAGGAGCCAAAACAGAGGGGTGTTACACAACTAATGCAATTGATGAGAATGCAAAAGGA
>VDFB02349776.1:0-27687 GCA_007258455.2 Sequoia sempervirens
AACAACCCGCGCGAGCTAAAACCAAATTTCAAATATTCGGAGACAAGAAAAGCCCTTATCGGCATCTCCTCTGTCACTGTTGAAACTTTAAAATCTGAGATTCCTGCCAGGGCATCCCGAATATTGTACTCGGTTTTGCTTTGTATTATTTAATATAAATGGATGTGCTCCCCAATCAAATGCATTTAGCGATTAAAAAACAGTTCGAGCTATAGAATCTACCGACCTACTGGCTGTCATCATACGAGGGAAGTGATTTACTTGAAATTTTGTCTTTATCGAAACGAAATCAAATTTCAAATATTCGCAAATAATGATAATAACTAGCAATCGCACATTGGTGTGCAATGGGTACGCCGAAGAGGTGTGGAAGGTCAATTAGGGAAAATTTTGGTTTATTTCTTTTTTCATAGATTTGTGTAGTACATGAGGTCAATTGATAGGTTATTTTAAAAATGATATTGTTGTTGGGATTAAGGTGTTTCAACCTTAATATGGTGAATTATTTTTTAATTGTTGCATAATTGTTTTTATCCTAAATTATTAACTTCTTAAGTTGTCATTCATGTTTGTGCGACCTCTTTGTGAGGTGGCATCCTACATGGCACGTGATGAGATGGCATAATCCCCATTTTTTAGGAAGTTGGAACTCACTTGGAAGATACTATATTTTGGGGAGATGTTGACATATATTTCCATTTTGGAGTGGAAATTGATTTGGCAATTTCCTTTGTTGACTAAAGAGTCTTGGTTTGCAAATTCTATTATGGATTGGAGTTGTATTTTAGCAGCTGGAAGTTGTGGTGGAGTTCATGTTTGTTAAGTGGTGTGAGGTAAAGAAAACACCTATTCTTGGTTATTGCAGTTTCTATGATAGACTTACATTGTATTTGATAAGATGACCGTTATATATGAGATAGATGTTGTTGCTTTTGGAAGTTGCTACATGCAATGTTTCATGGATTAGCAAGTTATTGTTTTTGACACAACTTACCTCTTGGGCTTTGAAGTTGGTTTTGGAAACCATGGGAGCCTACATTATCATGTTGAGCTCTATTTATATGTTGGTTCCTTAACACATTTTATGAGACAGGTTGAAGATTTTCAGAGATGTTATTATGTTGCCAGAATTATTCCAAAATGCTATAATAGTGTGAAAACTCTTGAAGAGCATAGCTCTGAGATTGTATTGTAACTGTTATTGTTGTTGATTAATACAATTAAGCTAAGTGTTTGGAGTGTGGGTTTTTTCCTGAAAGGGTTTCCCCACATATATGATGTGTTATGAGTTTATTCTATTTGAATACCTATTTATGTGTTTTTTAGAGTGCATTTGAATCTATAAATGCTAATTGGTTTGGAATTTTTTGCAACTCTCTCCTAATAGATTCAGTGTAGGAAACTGTTTCTGCCACCCGTGTTTCCTTTTAGTTGGTATCAGAGCCTAGCTAGCTTTGATTCTATTGTTGGGTTTGAAGGTTTTTTTGAGCTAATCTAAGTTTCAATGGGAGTTTTGTAGAAGTGATTTTCTTGATATCCTGTTGCAGAAAAAGATGGAAAGCACATCTAGAAGGATTGAGAAGGAGAATGATTATTTCAGTGAAGCATTGATTGTAGCTTTGGCAATGTAGACATCGGAAGATGTGTGGTTAATTAATTTGGGAGCATCTTTTCACATGGCATCACATAGAGATTGATTCTTGAAAAATAAAGAATATGATGGTGGAAAGGTGTATCTCGGCGATGATTCTCATTTGAATATAGTTGGTCGTGGAAGAGTTAATCTACAATTCCCGGATGGTAGAGTGAAGGGAATTGATGATGTGTTGCATATCTCGAGTTTGGTATGAAACCTACTTTCAGTGAGTAAATTGAATGATGAGGGTGCGCAAGTTGTCTTCTCAAGTGGAGGATGCAAGATGACTAGAGGAGCTATGGTTTTGGCTAGAGGAGTTTGGATAGGAACCTTGTTCAAGCTAGATGCATGCACAGTACAATGCAATACTTCTTCTGACAAACCAAAGAAGAAATTAAGTTGGATTCTTCATCCTCGCTGTCAGATCGAGTAGAAAAATCTATAGCAACTACATTTGATGGTCATGCATTTTGGGTACCTAAGGGTGCTCATTCCTTGGAAATGAAGCTTCCTATGGAGAAGATGATGTTATGGCACTAGAGACTTGGCCATATTGGTGAGAAGAGTCTCAGAACCTTGAAATATAAGAGCCTTGTAGAAGGCCTTGAAGATTGCAATCTCGAGTTCGATTTCTGTGAACATTGTATCTTTGGTAAACAAAACCATGTGCAATTTTATAAAATTTCTCATAAGCCTTATGGGGTTTTGGACTATGTGCATTCTGATGTTTTTGGTTCTGTGAATGTTCCTTGGTTAGGAAAATCTGTATATATATTTTTTTTCATAGATGATTATAGTAGGACATTTATTTATTTTCTCAAAAGTAAAATTTAAGTCTTCATTCAGTTTAAGGAGTTTAAATCCTTGGTAGAAAATCAGACTGGTAGAAAGATAAAGTGTTTGAGGACTGACAATGGTGGTGAGTTTTGTTCCACAAAATTTTATAAGTTCTATAAAGAACATGGGATTGAAAGGCATAACACAACTCCATATATCCCTCAGCATAATGGAGTTGTAGAGAGAATGAACAAGACATTGATGGAGAGGGCTAGGAGTATGTTGAGTGGTGTTGGCCTTGAGTAGAATTTTTGGGCTGAAGTTGTTTCCACTGCATGTTATCTGGTAAACAGATCTCCTACATTAGCTCTTGTTGATAAGACACCTATGGAGGCATGATCGGGAAAGAAGACTTCATTGATACATCTTCATGTGTTTGGTTGCGAGGCATATGCTCATGTGCCGAGGGAGAAAAGGTCAAAGTTGGAAAAAAAGGCTGTCAAGTGTATCTTCATTGGATATGGTATTGGTGTGAAAGGGTACAAGATTTGGGATCTAGTGGCCAAAAATATTCTCTATAGTTGAAGTGTTATCTTCTGAGAGATGAAACCTTCTTTCTCTATTTTGCAGCCTACAGAAGAACAAAAGAAAGATGTGGTTCAACTTCCTCTTGACTTGAAGAAAGTTGAACCTGAAGCCCATAATGGAACTAATGATGAGGAGAACTTGAGAAGCTCTGAAAGTTTTGAAGAAGATGAAGAACCTCAACCTCAGCCAGCGAGGAGGTCTACATGTGAGAAGTGATGATTAGGATAGATATGGATATTCATTATTGGATTCAAATTGTGTTTTTGCTTTGATTGCTAACATTAATGAGCCTAGGACAGTTAGAGAGGCTATGGGTATGGATGATGCAGTTTCCTAGTTAAAATCCATGGATGAAGAAATGGTTGCATTAAAGAAAAATAATACTTGGGATCTGGTACCTTTTCTTGAAGGACGTAAACCTGTTGGTTGTAAATGGGTGTTCAAGAAAAAATTGGGTCCTGATGGTAGTGTTGAGAAGCATAAGGCATGGTTGGTTGTGAAGGGGTATTCTTAGAAGGAGGGAATTGACTTTGGTGAGATTTTCTCTCATGTAGTGAAGTTGACATCCATTCATTTTTTGTTATCACTTGCTACAACATATGATATAGAGATTGAGTATATGGATGTGAAGACAACGTTCCTTCATGATGACTTGGAGGAAGAGATTTACATGTCATAGCCAAAGCACTTTGTGGTTAAAGGTAAAGAAAATGTAGTTTGCAAGTTGAAAAATTCTTTGTATGGTCTTAAGTAGTCTCCTAGAATCTGGTATAAGAAATTTGACACCTGTGTGTTGAGTTTGGGATTTCAAAGATCTAAATATGACCATTGTGTGTATTTAAAAACTGAAAATGGTCACATTCTCATTATTTCATTGTATGTAGATGATATTTTTTTTTTTGGGAATGGTAGTATGATTTTACAGTTGAAGTTCCAGCTGTTAGCACAGTTTGATATGAAAGATCTAGGTGCAACAAGGTATATTCTAGGGATGGAGATCAGAAGAGAGAAAACTAACAGAAAGCTTTGATTAAGCCAAAGCAAGTATGTGAATACGGTGTTGGAAAAATTCAACATGTCATCTTACAGATCCTTGGTAGTTCCTATTTTGCATGGGATGAAGTTATCTGTTGAGGATTGTCCAAAATATCCTATTGAGATTGAGGACATGACTAGAGTAATGTATGCAAGTGTTGTAGGTAGCCTAATGTATGCTATGGTCTGTACGAGGCCAGACATTGCCAAAGCAGTGGGAGTCTTGAGTCGGTTTATGGCTAATCCTAGATGAGTGCATTGGGATGCGAGGAAGAGATTTTTTAGATATTTGCAAGGTACTTCTAAGCATTCCTTATGTTTTCATGGTTATCCTACTGGACCTCAACATTCAATTTGTATTTGTGGGTTTGTGGATTCAGATTGGGCTGGTGACATTGACAGCATAAGATCCACCAATGGTTATGTTTTCATGATGTTTGTTGGTGCTATCAGTTGGATGAGTAAGTAGCAAGATTTACTTTATCCACGACAGAAGCATAGTATATGGAAGCCACTCATGCTTGTAAGGAACCATTTGACTTAAGCATTTGTGTTCTGATATTGGTTTTGATTTTGGACAAATTACGATCTATTGTGACAGTCAAAATGACATTAGCTTAGCTAAGAATCCTACTTCCCATGCAAGAACAGAGCACATTGATGTACAATTTCATTTTTTTTGTGATATGGTAGAAGATGGAAAGGCGAAGTTGGAAAAGGTTGATACTTTAGCGAATGTGGCAAATGCATTGACAAATCTAGTGAGCACTAAGAAGTTCAGATGTTGTACCAGTTCCATGGGCCTTGCGAACTTGAGCAGTTGATGTTGTAGACTATTAACAGATCTTTAAAAAGTGGGAGAATTTTGGGATTAAGTTGTCTCAACCTTAGAGTCTCAACATGGTGAATTATTTTTTAATTGATGCATAATTGTTTTTATCCTAAATTATTAACTTCCTAAGTTGTCATTCATCTTTGTGGGACCTCTTTGTGAGGTGGCATCCTACATGGCACATGATGAGATGTCATAATCCCACTTTTTTAGGAAGTTGGAGCTAACTTGGAAGATACTATATTTTGGGGAGATGTTGGGTATGTGCAAAATCATCATAGAAAAAAAAGGCCCTTAAGTGGCAAAAAATTCAGAAAAATCAGAGTTAGGCAACTTGATGTAAAAATTTGAATAAGTTATCTATATTATTTCAAAAATATGTAGGAATAGAGTCTATAGAAAATTGAATGTAGTTTCTAAACTACTATGTTCATATTTTTTTTTTAAATCTATTTAGTGAAAATTTGAAATTTCAATGCAGTAGTACTTAAATTTCAGGGAAAAAATAAGAAGTAGGTGTTTGTCTGACCACCCTAACCATAATAAAATGATATTATTTTTTATAATATTTTAGACATAAGTATAAGACTCATGTCTGGATGTGATGCATATTTTTTTGTAATTTTTTTCGAAGTAAATAATTAATTATGGGTATGTGCAGGATCATGATAGGCCAAAAAGTGGCAATATTATGGGTATTTGTAGGGTATGTGGGTAACAACTTTTTTTTTACCCAAAATTGATGAAGCGAAAGGGTTTTGCAAGAACTGTTCCAAACTTTCCCTGTATAAGTTATGCTTTTAATTTGATTTGATAAATAATTATTATTCATTTTCTATTAGAATTACGGCTAAAGTCTGTCGATAGGCTGATTGAAAAACATCTATAACTTTCAAATGGTATCACAATTTTTGAATCAGAAATATGTGTCACATTCTATGCTTCACATACTATAGGATTAAAAATAAAAAATAAATTTCATGAAGTTTTGACCAAGTTAAGCTTAGGACATACAAGTTTTATATTTTTTAAAACTTGTAATAAAAATTCATAATTAATTATTTACTTGGAAAAAAATTACAAAAAATTATGCATCACATCCAAACATGAGTCCTATACTTATATATAAAAACTTATAAAAATTATTATCATTTAATTATGGTTAGGGTGGTCAAACAGACACCTACTTCTTATTTTTCCCTGAAATTTTAGTACTACTGCATTGAAATTTCAAATTTTCACCAAATAGATTTTATTTATTTTAAATAAATCTAGTAGTTTAGAAACTACATTCAATTTTCTATAAATTTTATTCTTACATATTTTTGAAATAATATAGATAACTTATTCAAAATTTTCCATCAAGTTTCCTAACACTGATTTTTCTAAATTTTTTGCCACTTAAGGGCCTGTTTTTTCGATGATGATCCTGCACATACCCTTATGAATTTTTTATTACAACTTTTAAAACACATTAAAAATCGTATGTCTGACCACCTTAACTTGGTCAAAACTACATTAAATTCAATATATTTTTTTTAATCTTATAGTATGTGAAGCATAGAATGTGATGGATGTTTTGGATTTAAAAAGTATGATGCCATTTGAAAGCTATAAATTTTTTCAATTAGCCTATCAATCAACAGTTTAGTCATAATTCAAATAGAAAATGAATAATAAATATTTATTAAATTCAAAGTAAAACATAATTTAGATTGGTGGAAGCTGAGAATCTCCTTTAAAAACCCTTTTCATTTCATAAATTTTGGGTAAAAAAAATGTCATTAGCCACATACCCTACAAATACCCATCATATTGCCACTTTTTTGGCCCATCATGATCTTGCACATACCCTGTTGACATATATTTCCATTTTGGAGAGGAAATTGATTTGGCAATTTCCTTTGTTGACTAAAGAGTCTTGGTTTGCAAATTATATTATGGATTGGAGTTGTATTTTATCAGCTAGGAGTTGTGGTGGAGTTCATGTTTTTTAAGTGGTGTGAGGTAAAGAAAGCACCTATTCTTGGTTATTGCAGTTTATATGATGGACATACATTGTATTTGGCAAGATGACTATTATAGATGAGATAGGTGTTGTTGCTTTTGGAAGTTGCTACGTGCAATGTTTCATGGATTAGCAAGTTATTATTTTTTGACACAACTTACCTCTTGGTCTTTGAAGTTGGTTTTGGAAACCATGGGAGCCTACATTATCATGTTGAGCTCTATTTATATGTTGGTGCTTTAGCACATTTTATGAGACTAGTTGAATATTTTTAGAGATGTTGTAATGCTGCCAGAATTATTCCAGATTCTTGTAATAGTGTGAAAACTCCTGAAGAGCATAGCTCTAAGATTTTATTGTAACTATTATTGTAGCTGATTAATACAATTGAGCTAAATGTTTGGAGTGTGGGTTTTTTCCTGAAAGGGTTTTCCAACATATATGCTATGTTATGAGTTTATTCTTTTTGAATATCTGTTTATGTGTTTTTTAGATGTGCATCTGAATCTGTAAATGTTAATTGGTTTAGAATTTCTTACAACTCTCTCCTGATAGATTCAATGTAGGAAATTGTTTCCGCCACCTGTGTTTCCTTTCAATTGTTTATATATTATTATTATTACTATTATCATACTATTAATTATATTTTATATTTTTATTATATAATAATAATATTATTATCTTTATTTTATTTTATGTATTAATTATTATATTCACCACATACTCTCTAATATATTAATACATATAGTTTTTTTTTAATCTATTCAAAGATCAATTAAATTATGAAATAGTTTAAACTAGCGCTCGCATCCCAATGAGGTGTAATGGTTATGCCGATAGTAGGATATACTCTGGCAATATATTGAAGGACAAGGGAAAAAATTGCCAAAAAATATAAATTGCTTTTCTTAAGACTAACTATTTATAGCAAAAGTCAATTGATGTTGGGGTGCGAGAATATTTGAATATGAATAAATGAAACTTAATTTAAATTGCTATGTTATGCTAAACGGTTTTACAACATAATATTTTTTGTACAATGAAAGAAGATTTGTAACTTAAAAGGTCAATAATCAAAAAATGCATGTTGTGGGAAAATATTTTTATAATACAAAAACTATTTTATGATACATCAAAACCACTAACTCAAGAGATTGGTTATGTATAATACAATTGTTGGTGGTTGACGACGAGATTCTTAGTGTTTTATCCACTCCTGCAACTGAGAATAATCATTTTAGGTGAATTAATTGCTTGTGTGTTGTTGTCTGTCATTCTCAAAGACTTTTGTTAAACAATTCATGGGTTAGAACATTAATAATAATAATATTGAGTACCCATCTTCATTTGATAATAATTTGATTATTCACTATATCTTAAAAGCATTTTTAAAATGGTAGTCTAAATATTGTTTGTGATTCTTTAAATGAAAAGTCAACATCTAACTATAATATATTTCAACATCTAGATATTTTTCCAAAAAACCAAACAAATTTGTTTGAAAGTGCTACACCTAGGTAATAATATCATTGGACATGTCTTATAAAGGTACACACTTCCAAGGGGTTTACGTGGGAAATTTTCTGACCAATCCAATAATAAGTGAAAGCAACACTTTTCTTACCTATCTTATCCATCAATTTCTACTTTTACCTCATTGGAAAGATAGCTAACACCCAAAATGTTATAGTTCTCCATTGCATCCATTTGATCCTCTTTAATATGTAGGAGCGCTGACAACACTTGACTTATTGTTGGTCATTCATCTGGTATTTCTTTTGTACATAGTAAAGATATCTTCAATAAATTATGCACTTTTCCTTCTTTTTTTCATTGGATATCTCCTCCATTAGAGATGTATCGACCAGTTCAGCTACACCGCCACTAGCCATAACACCATTTTTAATCCACTATTGCAAACTTATCCCTTCACCACTATTAGACAACAAATTTAAGCTAGTAGGTCTTTTTCTCGTCAACAACTCCATCAAAACAATGTCGAAGCTAAAAATGTCTGTTTTTTGGAGTCACAAGCGCCATATATACAAACCCTGTGAAAACATCAAAGAATAAATTTTACTATAACATACTTCAATAGGATGGGAAGATTATATATGAAAATGTTGACTTCTTAGTTGCCTTTTGTTGTCCTTGATGACAAAACTAGTTGGCATGCTCTTTGGTATTCATGTTTATGGTGATTCAGGATTTTAATGATATATTGGCTCTTGATGTTTATTGTTGGATCATATGGTGATAATTCTGGTTTATGGCATGCTTCTTTAGTTTCAAATTCAGATACATTCATATTTGGTATTGATATCTTGTGGTACTAATGTTTGGAGCTTCATGTGTATACAACAAGTTTACTTGGTTCTAACATGGCACATACAGGTGATGTCATTGTAGTGGGAAGATTCATTGCATGTGATATCATTTTATGGTACTTTGTGATATGTTTTCAGTTGATGTTTATCACATTGATCTTGGCATATGATATTTAATTGTCCTTGAGCTTTCACATAACATTTTTATTGGAGGTAAAGTCACACATGGCTTTAATTTGGAATGGTATATTTTTGTGATTACCATCTTATATGATATTGATGCTATGATTTTTAAAATATTATTAAAAGCCTCTATAATAAAAGGCTCAGGCTTATCATATGACATAAAGCTCATATTTTATTGATATCGGCCTTTCCATTGACTTAAGTCTTAATAAAAAGACTCAGGATCCTTTTTGGCTTTCACTCTTTATTTGAATGATTATCGGTGGTTGACTTAGTGTTTTGGAACTGACAGCATACATTTGGTCATCATGTGTGTTGGGGTAAGATTTTTGTCATCAGACTCTAAATGCATTAAGGCTTTGTTTGGTAAAAAATTCATGTGTATTGATAGCAATAATAAGTATCAACAACAATGATAAAGGTATAATTTGAAATATTTGTTCACACGGATTTAAAATTATATAGAATATCATTTGATTTGGATTTGAAATTATTATGGAATTGTGTTCAGCATTTGATTCAAAGAAAAACTAGGGGAAAAGGTGTATTGTAATTTTTTCTTTTGGCTGAAGATGAAAACCTATCCGCCATTGGAATACTTGCAGACTTGTTTCTTTACCTCTAGAGCTGACATGAAATGTGAAAGAGTGATGTTGCTAGGTAGTTATAGAAGCTCTGTCGATGAAGTATTTAGTCGGGAAGTTATGGATCAAATTTTTCTTTGGTCAGTTTCAAGTTTCTATCCATTGTGAAACAAGTAACACAATGTTGGGTCATTGAGAATAGGTTATCATTCAGTTTTTTCCATTGTTTATTTGCAAATTCTGTTAATATAGGTTTTGGATTTGAGAAGATTAATGATGTTGATTGTTTTTTTTTGAGTAATGTGTTGATGATGTTTTCACAAGTGTTTTTTTTAAGGATTGTTTTGAGATTCAAATGGAATTTGATGTACGTAACTACATTCGTTACTTTGAGAATCAATTTGAGAAATTTGGTTGATTAACGAATAAAGTTTCATTGTTAAGAAAATAACCTTCATTTATTCCTTTTTGGAATCCATTTTTGAATTGTATTTTATTGTATAAATTAATGGATTTAAGCCATTGTTTGGTTGGGAGGAGACATAATTTGTATGGCTGAGGACAAGAGTTGAAGTAACAATAGGGATTGCAGACTTGTAATGGTATTTTATTGAAACATCTTTATAGTCCAAAAATAGGAATTTTGAGAGAACAATTTTCTCTCTAATTCTATACAGAGATTATTTTTTATTGTAGAATATTTTTGTAATTAAATATTGGCATTTAGAGTACATATTATGTAGTGGGATATAATGTAGACTATCCTATTGTATACTATTAAGATGTGATTGCAAAAGATAATTGAAATTACAGGACCTTGATAGTTTACATTGTTTATTGAGAAACATTGAAAGAGGAGTTGGTGCTCCTTGAGATTGGTGTCTCTAAATGAGGGGTTGGTGCTCCTTGAGTGGGTGCTTAGAGATCAGTCTATAAGGCATTGTAAGCATTGGTTTTTGAAGTTAAGCCAGTAAGGCAGTTTTGGAGTGGTTTTTCTTCCCTTAAAGGGTTTTGCACTTGGCAAAATTTTGTGTCTCTCTTTTGCAAGGTTTGTGCTTATCATTTTCATTCTATCATTTGTCAAATTGGTTCATGAAATGGTCTGATACAATTTCATTTTTCCATGTTACCTAAAATTTCAAAGGCTAATTGTTCATTTTGTCATGCAAATTTTCTATGTATGATTGTTTAGATCTGCCATTAGTGAATTTGTTGTTCTGTGTAAAAGAAAGCATAAAAAGAAGATTGTTCATTCATTTTTATATGAAAAATGTTATGTCATTCATTTCATTGATTAAGTCTTTGAAAAGGTGTATTTTTGTTCTAAATTTTAGTGTTTACATTACATATATAAGTCACATTTAGTTATTCATGGCAAACAGTTAAAATCTGCAAATCAAGTCATAAAAGTTTTAATTAGTATATTACTCTGATTCATCCCCCCCTCTTAGAGTAATTCAACTTCGAACAAGTGGTATCAAATCATAGGGTCCTCTGATAGGTCTAACCCACCTAGGATAGATTGTAGTTATTTGGAAGGCTGTCAAACATTTATGTGGCGTGAGTCAAATCCTTGTCTAATAAAGTTTGTTGGATTTTTTATATTGAAGTGACTATGGCAAGAGGTAGAAGGAATAAAGGAAAAATAAATTCACAGCAAAATACTAATTATCAAGTTCTGCCTGAATCTAATAAGAATAATAATGAAGAAGAAATCATATATAGTAACTCTAAAATGGTAGATTACTCTAGATTTGGAACATCACAGTTTGAAGGTACAAATTTTATCTTGTGGAAATCTAGGATGCAAACTTATTTATCTTCTATAGGGTTTGAAGTGTGGGCTATAGTTGAAAGAGGTTGCACTACATCCGCAACATCTTCTGCCACACCCGAGGAGAAGAAAACTCTTGAATTCAATTCCAAAGATATAACTGCTATTTTTAATAACCTACCAAATAAAGTCATTGCAAAAGTTATTCATTACAGAAGTGCAAAGGAAATCTGGGAAAATTTGATTGAAATGAATTAGAATGGTGAGTTGCAGGAGGAGATGTCTTTGGGTACTGAAATAAGTTATCCAACATCTGAAAGTGAAGAAGGTATAAACCTACATAGTTTTGAAGAGAGTCTAACTAAATCCAAAGAAATTATCAATGAACATTTAGGTCCTCAAGAGACTAGTGTAGAAGTAGAACAATTTTTGGATGAAATGAATTCTGAATATGATGAACAAGAAAGTGAGGTTGATTTGGAAAGTGAACTCTTGTGTGCCTTAGATACTATTAAGCAGCTTAGAAAAGAGAACCAAGATTTAAACAGACAACTTCAACTAGAAAAATATATCAAAGACATGATAAGTTTAGATCTTGTAGAAGCAAAGATACAAGTTGAATAAGCTAGAAATATTGAGGAATTAATTAGAAATCAACTTACAGAAAAATAATAGAGTATAGAAAAACATGAGTTACAAGTGGTTTTACTAAGAAACATTGATAAAAAATCAAAGCAATTAAGTGATGAAAAAATCAATGAGAGTGGCTCCATGTCTTTGGATAAAATTATTGGAGGACAAATAGCTCCAAATGACAAAACTGGTCTAGGCTTAATGAAAGATGTTGATTCTGAAACTGGAGGATGGAATAGTTCGCACAAATTTACATTATCTCACTCTACCTGGCAAGGTAAGTTGATGAAGTATAATTTTTCTTTTTCAGGCTATTGTTACTCATGTTTTGAGTATGGCCACAAATCATTTAAATGTTTGTTTAAAGTGAAGAAAATTGATAGGAAAAGAAACCATTGGGTATGTGTAGGATCATGATGGGCCAAAAAGTGGCAATATGATGGGTATGTGGTTGACGGCTATTTTTTTACCCAAAATTGATGAAATGAAAATAGTTTTTAAAGGAAATTCTCTGATTTCCACTAATATAAATTATGCTTTACTTTGAATTTAATAAGTAATTATTATTCATTTCCTATTCAAATTATGACTAAAGTCCTGATTGATAGGTTGATTGAAAAAAATCTATAGGTTTCAAACGTTATCACATTTTTTGAATGCAAAACATGCATCAAATTCTATGCTTCACATACTATAGGATTAAAAAAAGAAAAATGTAATTTCATGAAGTTTTGACCAAGTTAAGGTGGTTAGACATACAATTTTTTATATTTTTTTAAAAAGTTGTAATAAAAAATTCATAATTAATTATTTACTTGAAAAAAAATATGCATTACATTGGGGCATGAGTCATCTACTTATATCTAAAATATTATAAAAAAATATTCTCATTTTATTGTGGTTAGGGTGGTCAGATAGACACCTACTTATTTTTTCCCTGAAATTTAAGTACCGCTGCATTGAAATTTCAAATTTTCACCAAATAGATTTTTTTTAAACAAACCTAGTAGTTTAGAAACTACATTCATTTTTCTATAGATTCTATTGTTACAAATTTTTGAAATAATATAGATAACTTATTCAAATTTTTATGTCAAGTTGCCTAATTCTGATTTTTTTGAATTTTTTGCCACTTAAGGGCCTATTTTTCCATGATGATCCTGCACATACCCCATGGTAACATCACATGCTTCAAATTTAGTCAATCAGGTCATATTGCAAGAAACTATGACAAACTATCTCTAAAGGGTGACACACAACATTATAAGTCTTTGACTGTATGTTATAGATGTAATGTTTTTGGACATAAAGTAAAGTTTTGTAGGGGTCAATGGAAGGAAGCATCTAGAAACAACAAAGAATTTGATAATCTTCTTAAGTCAAGAAAAAAATCATTGGGGGTCTAGAAAAGAAAGACCAATCAAGATGAGAAGAAAGAGAAAGGATCATGTACGATTTGGAGAAGAAAGCATAATCAGTCTGGTAATAAAGATGAATCCATGAAAGTGCATTGCGTACTACTTGCACATGTGATGTCATCCAATTCTTGAGAATAATCAAAGACTTAGGGGGAGTCTAGTATGGACTTAACACAATTGTCAAAATTTTGACAAGAGCTGATACTTGCTCATTTGTTAATGACTTATTGCATATAAAGTTCTAAGTGGTGAATAAGGAGAACTTTGGGAAAATAATTCCTAATAAAATTGACTTGGCAGTAATACAGTTATATTTGGTTGAGGAATCATATGATGGTATGGCATGGCTGCTTGTTAAATCCTTTGATCCTAACATCGACAATCTATATATTCTTGACCTTGGTTTTATAGGTTTATGACCAGGTAGCAGGTACATAGTGATATGGATTAGTCTTGGCATTGGAACTTGGTATATGATGTATAATATCCTTCATAAGGCTTTAATTACTATTGTGGAAGAGCTTTTCATGCTTATATCCATGTTTTAGCTTGGTATTGTTGGCATTGCTTCAGTAATTGTTACATATTATTATCTTGATTAACAAATTGGTAGTGGACATGGTTGTGTTTGACAATATATTTGGACCATGACCACACAATATGATGTCAAACATGCTTTCAAGCTTGTTTTTATGTCAGAATGAACAATGCCTATTCACATTCTTGGATAGTGTGAAATGAATTTAATTGGTGGAAAGTCTTGTTTGCTTATTTGCTCGTTGTTATTTCAATATGGAGTGAGTTGTTTGGTGATCAATGAATTGCCATCTTATAATGCCATTATTTTTCTTGCATTCTAAATCTGAGTGACAATGAGTAGAAATGTTTTGATGTGATGTCAATGTAAGGGGCGGTGAAAGCTTTAAAGGCTCATACAAACTTTAGTCTTTTCATACATTCAAATGCATACAAATACTCAGAGGTCTTGTAGCACAAGTTAATAGCGAGTCAGATGTATTTGTGATGTGTTGATTGATGCCAAAAGTTATTTTTAGAGAATCTTCTTAGGCTGATTTTCTTGACAAGTTGATAGAAGACAAGATCTATTTCAATTGGCTTGTATACATTTTCCTAACATGATATAGTATTTTTGAATTTGAAGAAGACCTTGCATGATGCTCTGTGGCAGAAGAAGACAATTTTATGAGGTTTGGATTTCCTTGCTTGATGGTATGTGTGTTTATCTCTTGTGACTTTCAAAGAAGCAAAACATATTAGGTATGATCAATTATCTATTTTGTTTGTGATGTATGAGAGTAGTAAGAACAATGATTTCAGTTTTGAAAATGTATCTTGATATCAATAAGATTAGCTGATAGTATATTGGACAGTATAGTAGGTAGTTCTCATGTTGTGCTTTTGTATTCTAATATTGGTGTAGTTGCTTGTGTCCTAGTAAATATATGAAGAAGAAGGTGATAGTGTGTTTTTACAAGGTACTGTTGCATGGTGGAATTTGAATTTGGTATGGAAATGATTGTCATATATGAGAAAGTTGTAGAGAGCCTTGGTTCAATTATTTGCTTCAGTAGGTCATTTCAATGCAAACAATTAGGGGGGGCTTGGTTCTCTGGTTTCTCTTTTACAACTATATTATATTTTTTCTACTCTATTGCTCTATTTGCATATGGTTATTGTGTTGAATGGCTAATTGACTTCTCAATTATTTTCATGGCACTTCACTGTATTCTCTTTTTTCTTTGTCATTGAGGCAAACAAGGGGAGAGTAATTATGTTTTTCCATCAAGGACAAAGGGGGAGTTTGTTGACTTCTTAGTTATCTTTGGTTGTCTTTGATGACAAAATTAGTTGGCGTGCTCTTTGGTATTCATGTTTATGGTGATTCAAGATTTTAATGATATATTGGCTTTGATGTTTACTGTTGGATCATATGGTGATAATCCTAGTTCATGGAATGCTTCTTTAGTTTTAGATTCAGATACATTCAAATTTGATATTGATATCTTGTGGTACTGATGTTTGGAGCTTCATGTGTAGACAACAATCTTAATTGGTTCTAACATGGCACATACAGGTGATGTCATTGCAATGGGAAGATTCATTACATGTGATATCATTTTATGGTACTTGGTGATATGTTTTTAGTTGATGTTTATCACATTGATCTTAGCATATGATATTTAATTGTCCTTGAGCTTTCACATACCATTTTTATTGGAGGTAAAGTCACACATGGCTTTAAATATTTGGCATGGTATAATTTTGTGATTACCATCTTATATGATATTGATGCTATGATTTTTAAAAGATTATTAAAAGCCTCTATAATGAAAGGATCGGGCTTATCATATGACATATAGTTCATATTTTATTGATATCAGCCTTTTCATTGATTTAAGTTTTAATAAAAAGACTTGGGCTCCTTGTCGGCTTTCACTTTTTATTTCAATGATTATTAGTGGTTGACATAGTGTTTTGGCACTGACATCATTCATTTGGTCATCATGTGTGTTGGCATAAGATTTTTTTCATCAGACTCTAAATGCATTAAGGCTTTGTTTGGTAAACAAGTCATGTGTATTGACAACAATAATAAGTACCGACAACAATGATAAAGGTATCATTTGAAATATTTGTTCACACGGATTTCAAATGATATATAATATCATTTGATTTGGATTTGAAATTATTATGCAATTGAGTTCAACATTTGATTGAAATAAAAGCTAGGGAAAAAAGTGTTTTGTATTTCTTTTATTTTGGCTAAAGATGAAAACCTAGCCGGCATTGGAATAATTGTAGACTTGTTTCTTTAGCTAGCTGACATGAAATGTGAAAGAGTGATGTTGCTAGGTAGTTATAGAAGCTCCATCAATGAAGTATTCAATCGAGAAGTTATGGATCAAAGTGCTCTTTGGTCAGTTTTTAGTTTCTATCCACCATGAAATAGGTAACACAATGATGGTTCATTGAGAACATGTTATCATTCAGTTTCTTCCATTTTTTATTTGCAAATTTTGTTAATACAGGTTTTGGATCTGAGAAGATTAATGATGTTGATTATTTTTTTGTGAGTACAATGTGTTGATGATGTTTTTGCAATTTTTTTTTTGAAGGGTTGTTTTGAGATTCAAATGGCATTTGATGTACAAAACTGCATTCGTTACTTTGAGAATCAGTTTGAGAAATTTGGTTGATTAA
This sequence comes from Sequoia sempervirens, assembly GCA_007258455.2. Classification (NCBI taxonomy): domain Eukaryota; kingdom Viridiplantae; phylum Streptophyta; class Pinopsida; order Cupressales; family Cupressaceae; genus Sequoia; species Sequoia sempervirens. The sequence continues at coordinate 17,021 of VDFB02349776.1, forward strand.
TGAATAAAGTTTCATTGTTCATAAAAGATCCTTTAGTTATTCCTTTTTGGAATCCATTTTTGAATTGTATTGTATTGTATAAATTCATGGATTTAAGCCATTGTTCGGTTGGGAGGAGAGATAATTTGTATGGCTGAGGAAAAGAGTTGAAGTAACAATAGGGATTGCAGACTTGTAACGGTATTTTATTGAAACATCTTTATAGTCCAAAATTAGGAGTTTTTAGAGAACATTATTCTCTCTAGTTCTATACAGAGATTATTTTTTATTGCAGAATATTTTTGTAATAAAGTACTGGCATTCATAGTACATATTCTATAGTGGGATATAATGTAGACTATCCTATTGTATATTATTAAGATGTTGTGATTGTAGAAGATAATTGCAATTATAGGACCTTCATAGTTTACATTGTTTATTGAGAAACATTGAAAGAGGAGTTGGTGCTCCTTGAGATTGGTGTCTCTAAATGAGGGGTTGGTGATCCTTAAGTGGGTGCTTAGAGATCATTCTATAAGGCATTGTAATTAGTAGTTTTTGAAGTTAAGCCAGTAAGGTAGTTTTGGAGTGGTTTTTCTTCCCTGAAAGGGTTTTCCACTCAACAAATTTTTGTGTCTCTCTTTTGTGAGGTTTGTGCTTATTGTTTTCATTCTGTCATTTGTCAAATTGGTTCATGCAATCCTCTAATACAATTTCATTGTTTCGAGTTGCATAAAAGTTTAGAGGTTAATTTTTCATTATGTCATGCAAATTTTCTACGTATGATTGTTTAGATCTGCCATTAGTGAATTTGTTGTTCTGTGTAAAAGAAAGCATAAAAAGAAGATTTTTCATTCAGCTTTATATGAACAATGTTATGTCATGCTTTAACATGAGTTGTTATGTCATTCATTGCATTGATTAATTCTTTGAAAAGGTATATTTCTATTCTAAATTTTAGTGTTTACATTGCATATATCAGTGACATTTATTTATTCATGGTCAACAGTTTAAATCTGCAAATCAAGTCATAAAAGTTTTAATTAGTACATTACTCTGATTCACCCCTCCCCCCTCTTAGAGTAATTCAACTTCCAGCAAAAAAATGCATGTTTTCTTACTTGGTGCAAAGTACCCAATAGTTCCCTAAAAATTTGAAGAAGATGACCTTCTACTATTTGGCTGGAGATGGATCCCAAGCATTCTTGCAGCACCAAAATCACTCATATTAGCTTCAAGATCTTCATCCAAAAGAATGTTTGTAGGCTTCAAATCACAATGGACAATGGGGAAACTGTATTCCTCATACAAATAAACCAATGCCTCAGCTATGGATATGGTGATGTCAAGCCTTTTGGATAAACTCAAACTTGTACTATGTTCTATGTTATGTATGGTTGCATCTAGATTGTTGTTTGGGAGAAATTATAGTACCATAGCCATTAAGTTGTTATCCAAAACATACCCCAAAATCTTTACCATATTTCTATGTCTAATGTGAGATAACATATGCAGCTCTATGTTTAAACAACGTTCTACTTCTTTGGGGTTTCCTATCTTGAGGACTTACACAACCAATATTCTACCATTGTTGAGAACACCCTTGTAGACTATGCTAATGTTGTTGTTTCCAATGATGTTGTCTAAATTGAAGTTGCCAGTAGCATTCCACAAATCTATTATAGTAAAGCTCTAAGGATCTAAAGGGACATTCAAAGAAGAAGTGTCCCCACCATTCGCATTTGGTCAAACCCTTGTTAATGGTGACTGTGCACCTCACGTGGTGTCCATGCCTTATTTAGGCACTGTCTATGCAACATACAAAATGCACTTGTCCTTTGTCTGTCAGATTGACAGTCCATGTCATTGCAGGTGGTTACAAATTTTATGCTGACCAATTCACCCATTTGTATTTGTTAGACCAGTCCGTGCTGGGCAAAATAATTCACCGCCGTATTTTCCATGCCTCAAAATTAACTTAAATCCCTCATTTTTTTTCAAACAACTACATTATATATTATATATTATTTATATATTATAAGATTATATTTTATTATATTACATATTAATATTTATATCACATGATATTTTATATAATATTATTTATGATATAATATTTTATTATATATTAGTTATAAATATAAATAATATTTTATATTTTATATATTATATTATAAATATATTATATCATATATTGTTATTATATATTATTTATCATTTATAAATTATATAATAATATAAATTTAAGAATATATATATCTTACATGTATTTACAAAGGTTAAATTTATATTTTTACATTTATAAATAATATATAATATATAATATATAATACATAATATCAATATAACATTATAATATTATATTTATAATCTTTTATTATATATTAGTTGTATATATATATATATCAATTCAAAGGGAATTAATTTGTTTATATTATGAATATATTATATCATATATGGATATTATATATTATATATTATTTATAAATTTAAAAATATAAATATAGCCTTTGTAAATACATGTAGGATATATATATTCTTAAATTTATAAATAATATATAATATATAATATCAATACATGATATATTATATTTATAAAATAATATATAAAATATATTAATATTTTATATCACATGATATTTTATATAATATAACAAAATAAAGAAATAAAGTAAAAACGAAAGAAAAAGAAAAGGAAAAGATAAAAGACTAGTAAAGCACATGCAAGTCAACCATCCAGCAAGTCATGTTCAATATAAGTGGAATGCAAATCACTAGCGAGATGGACAACATCAAGTGTTGTACTAGGAGAATCACTAGGTTCAACACGTGGTGCATCGCTCGGTTTAGGATCATCATAGTTGTTATCATTTAAGCTCATGGAAGAGGAAAATAAAAAATTTAGCTCATTATGCACTTTTTCATCAATTTTGGCTTACAACATATAGAAGAATGAAGGTACAAATCAAGGAATGCACATAGAGAGAGAAACATCAAACAAGGCATCACAGGGGATCACATTACACACATGCAATCAAAAGAAAAACAAAAGCAAAAAGGAGAGAAAAAGAAAAAGAAAAGATGAAAGACTAGTAAAGCACATGCAAGTCAACCATCTAGAAGGTAATTTGCATCCCAATCTTGTTCAGTATAAGTGGATTGCAGATCACTAGTGAGAGGGACAACATAAATTGTTGTACTAGAAGAATCACCAAGTTGAACACATGGTGCATCACTCGATTTAGGAGGATCATCACGATTGCTATCATTTAAGCTCATGAAAGATGAAAATAACAAATTTAGCTCATTATGCACTTTTTCATCAATTTTAGTTGTTTCCTCATCATCATCGAAGTTAACCATAGCAGGGGGATGAATGATAATATCCATAAGACCAAGACCACCGTATTATTTAGGATAACAAATACTATCCCAACTAATTAGACTCAATTTTTGAGTGTCTAGATTCTATGTAGGAGTTAATGGTGAACTCTCAACACCCCAGGAACAACTATGAGACCAAAATATATTCTACAAGAGAAAAAATGGGAAGAATAGCTTGTTATATTATTGATACAAGATTATAAGATTGAATATATGATATACATATGGTGCCTTGCTTATAAAGGCATGTTGTGATATATGATTAGATAAGATCATGAAATGTGTCTTAATCATGTACAATGATACAACTACCTCAAAAATATTAAATGGACTAGATAACAATGTTTAAATTATTAAAGTAATATTATTATATTTATCATATAATTCTCATCTTAGTTAGGTTTAGTTTGCTTCCAACTTGTTTTAACAACTTTTGTTTTATTTGTTGATTATTTCTTTTAGAAACTGTGGTATATGAAATGTGGGATGGATGCTATCATATGATTTAGGATATAGAGCATACCCACTTTCCACCTACTACATTCAAGGGTAACCCTAAATATCTCAATGCAAAAGAGAAAGAAATATTGTAATAGGGTTTTCCTAGGGGCTGAATGCAAACTAATAAGGGGTTCACCACCAAGTTTAGACTTGGAAAAGATAATGAAGTGCAAGATGAATTGTAAAATCCTAATTTAATGTAATGCACTACAAAATTACCTAGAAATGCAAGTGAAATAAAACAAAAAGCGACAGAATGGAATATGTGCACCTAGAAAACTAGAAATGATTGGAAGGAGCTCTGAAACATTAGAAATTTAGATTTCAATGTTGAGTGCCCAACTCATTCGCCAAGCTTGGTTAACCAATCTAGTTTCTAGAAAACTGTGTGGGAATAGGAATCTGCCAAAAGGGTATCAGAATCTGCAAAAATCTAAAAAATGACTAGAACTGGGACTCATTCGCTAGAAGTGGCGAATCAATCCAGTTGGGATTTTCTAAAACTTCAAAGGCTAATCTTGCTCTTCTATGTCTGCTCTATTCTTCCTAATTGATTTTTGGATCCGAAACCCTGATTTTCAACTTGTAGGTCTTCTCGAAGGTTCTCCAAGACTTGATGACAATTTTGACAACTTTGAATGATTTGCATGTTTTTTCCAATCTTGCTCATTAGTAAATTTGCAACCTATACTTGCAAATCACACATAAAGGCGAGGGAAAAATGGTGTTGGGTTAGTGAATAGGAGTTTGCCTTGGTCAAACCCCTTGTTAGTTGATTAATGGTGAAAAGGTGTGGATATCACCTTTTTACCACTATGATTTAGTAATGTCCTAGGATTCCCAATTGGATTGACTATCAACCTCACAAGGTGAGTCAATTCTCAATAAGGAGGACCTAGGATGGTGTTCTTTAAGCTTTTACGGGTTCACCACCAAACAAATGCTTGGAAAAGACAAATAAGAATTCAACTCACAAAACCTAGTACTACAAGTTAAATAAAGGATGCAAATGATGAAATTATGCAATAGGGAGTTAGCATATGTGTACCTAGGAAGTTTGAAAATGTGATGAGGATCCCAGAAATGCAAAGAAATTGTCAAAATATGAGATGGAGGAAAAAGACACCCTTATTGTTGTCTTAGTCCCGCTGCTATTGTTTGGGGCAGATGGAAAATCTTTGGATGTTAGAACTGGATCTTAAAGAAATTTTGAAAAATATTTGGGTATCTACAAGATCATCATGGAAAAAACAGGCCCTTAAGTGGCAAAAAATTCAAAAAAATTATAGTTAGGCAATTTGACGTAAAAAATTGAATTAGTTATCTATATTATTTTTAAAATATGTAATAATAGAATTTGTAGGAAATTGGAAGTAGTTTCTAAACTACTAGGTTTACTTAAAAAATAAATCTATTTGGTGAAAAATTGGAATTTCAATGCAGTAGCACTTAAATTTTAGGGAAAAAATAAGATGTAGGTGTCCGTCTGACCACACTAACCACAACAAAATGATAATTTATTTTTATAAGATTTTAGATATAAGTAAAGGTCTCGTGTCCTGATGTGATGTATATTTTTTCATAATTTTTTTCCAAGTAAATAATTAATTATGAATTTTTTATCACAACGTTTCAAAAATATAAAAAGTCGTATGTCTGACCACCTTAACTTGGTCAAAACTTTATGAAATTCAATTCTTTCATAATTCTATAAATGCAAAGCATAGAATGTGATGAATTTTTTAGATTCAAAAAAGTTGATACCATTTGAAAGCTATAGATTTTTTTCAATCAGCCTATCAATCAGGACTTTAGTCATAATTCAAATAGAAAATGAATAATAATTATTTACCAAATTCAAAGTAAAGAATAATTTATATTGGTGGAAAGCTAAGAATCTCCTTTAAAAACCCTTTTTTTTTCATCAATTTGGGTAAGAAAAGGTCATCAACCACATACCCTACACATACCCATCATATCGCCACTTTTTGGCCCATCATGATGTTATGCATAACCATCTTCAAGAGGACTAAGATGCCCTAGGTGGAAACATAGTCTCGTTTGGAATTTCAGGAAAATCTGAATGTGGTCCTAAGGCTTGATGTTTGCACTTCTTTCTTCTCTAATCTCATATTTTGAAACTTTCAAATTTACCCTGTAGGTGAGTTTCTGTTATGATGACAACTTTTCAATTCAGCTTTGCAACTTGGCAACTTTTCACTTCAAATGATCTTCAACTCTTCAACCTAGATCTGCAATCACAAACAAGCAAGAGGGGAAAAACTTTTTGGTTGTTAGTGAATGGGGTTTTCCTTGGTCAAACCCCTTGTTGGTAATTAAACCTTGAAATGAAATAGAATAATGAAGGAAATGGTGAATGGACAACATGCGATGTTACAAATCACCAAACCCTTGTTATAAAGTTTGCAAACTTGTGTGAAATGGTTGCAATGGATATTGATCTTGAATCAAAGAAAGGCTTAATAGATATGGACTTGAATTGTTTGCTTGATTCAAAACCCTACATCACAAATGTTCTAGCACAACAACACACATAAATGCCAGAAGATCTTTGATATGATGCTACAAATGCTTGATGAATTTCTCTTGAATTCTTGGATGCTTAGATTGCTTGTTAGGAGAAAATGAGAGAAGGAACCTTGTATTTATACCTATCTATCCTTAATATCCTATAATTACACCACACCAAGATGACATATGAATTCATTAATTAAAGGAGGCTAAATCCTACAAGAATTTGAAATTAAATCCTAAAAATACTTTAATGGGGACTAAGATTCCCTAGGTGGTGTCTTAGTCCCAAGGCATGAAACTTGGGGCACAAACACCAAAAAGGGGCCCAATTAAGATGCCTCAAAATTAGGATCCCAAGACCTTTGGGGGACTACGACTCTCTATGTGGCATCTTAGTCTCGACCTAAAAATCAAGAACACTCAGATAGAATCATTAAATTATCATTTACCCATTGAGGACTGTCAGGATTAGCCAGAAAAAGATATAATTCATTCAGCTTTTGAATGAAAAATAAGACCAATTAAGACATAAATAGTGATAAATAAAGCAAGGCAGGGCTAAAAAAGAGTGAAAATGCAAGGGTATGCATTTTGCTACATTGTATTTAGCCCCCACTTTAGTGAGAGGAGGAGCTTGCTTCAAACTCACACTAAAGTAGCCAACCACACTTCAATTGTATGCATTCTAGTAAGATAGGATGACAATAATCAAGAGGGTTTCCAAGCCCCTAGGATCAATATCATATGGAAAACTAGCATAAGCACAAAAGAACATGCTTGTAGATGATATATGAAGCCATAACTAGATCGTAAACATACACCATTAGAGATGGAAAATGAAAAAGACAAAAGTAAAAGTAAAAATGCAATAGATCAAGCTTTGACTAGCTATCCAACACACTATGGATTAGGTCTAGGTTTTTTTTCCAAAAAAGGTTTACAAGTGGGCCCTGTTGTCCACTATGCAAACAAAGCACACACTCACAAGGGATAGTCAAGCTAGGTGTCTACTTGGAAAGCCCCAAGAGGTCCATATCAAAGCCGAAACCCCATGACTTTAATAAGGACAAAAGAAATAAAATGCATGCTCACAAGGGTTAGTGAAGCTAGGTGTTCACTAGGTGAGCCCCAGGAGATCATATCAAATCCATAGCTCCATGAATTTAATAAGGCACTAAAGGAAAACAAAAAATCCAATAGGAACTTAGAAGAATGTTCAAAAGGATTTTTCTTCATTCATGTGAGGTCTCAATCTTAGGGGACATTGTGCTTAATGTCTCGAAGAGAGGATAAATACAAGGTCTCATCCTAGGCAACATTGTACCTAATGTTTCTAAGAGAGGAAAAGCACAAAAGGTCTCATCTTGTTTCCAAGATAGGACAAGCGCAAGGTCTCATCCTAGGGAACATTAACCTAATGTTTTAAAGAGAGGACAAGGAAATATCATGCTCTCGAAGGAAATCAGACCCAATGACACCACCAAGAGGAAAAAAACATCACATAAAGCAATAAAATCATATCAAGCAACATGAAAAAAAATGCAAGTGAAATAATGTCAAAAATAATTACAATGTATGCCCCCACTTTAAAGAAATTGCTAACACCATGCTATGATAAATTACTTTAAAGTAGCCAAAACATGAGAAAGAAAAGAGGAAAAGAAGGGTTTCCCCCTAGAAACACATAAGGGATCTATGGATTTGGGGTTAGTATCTATCTTTGCTACAATGATATCAGAGAACTAAGAACTATCATCATTCCCCAAATACACATAGAATTTGAAGAATAACCTAAAGAAAACAAAGACAAAATAAAATGTCGTGAACAAAGACATCGAACATCTCGACACAATGTCCGAACAAAAATGAAAGGAAAAAGATAATATTTTAGATTAACCTCGGTTTCTCCGGGTCTTAACGCCTTATCATCCGTCATCATAAATAAAGATAAAGCAAATTAGAATAAATTAAAGCACATAGAGAGAGAAACATCAAACAAGGCATCGCGAGGGATCACATTACACACATGCAATAAAAAGAAAAAAGAAAGAAAAAAGGAAAGCAAAAGAAAAAGAAAATATAAAAGACTAGTAAAGCACATTCAAGTCAACCATCCAGTAGGTCATCTACATCCTAGTCCTATTCAGTATAAGTGGAATGTAGATCACTAGCGAGAGGGACAACATCAAGTGTTGTACTAGGAGAATCACGAAGTTCAACATGTGGTGCATCACTCAGTTTAGGAGGATCATCCCGGTTGTTATCGTTTAAGCTCATGGAAGAAGAAATAATAAATTTAGCTCATTATGCACTTTTTCATCAATTTTAGTTGTTTCCTCATTTTTATCCAAGTTAACCATAGTAGGAGGATGAAAGATAAATATTGATGGATCTTCTAGGGGGAACCCTAGACATGCTGGGATTGGGGGTATTGTTAGAGACAGTAATGGAGGGGTGGTGTTTTTCTTCTCTATTTATCAAGGTCATCATTCTAATAATTTCATGGAGGCTCTTTCTATTCTCCATGCTATTGAAAGAGGTTGTTGTCTAGCCTAGAAGAGGACTATTTATGAATCTAATTCATAGATTGTAGTTGATATGCTTAATGAGTAGAGATTTGATTATGTTAATTGGTAGCTAGCTATGGTGATCAAACAAATTGTGAATCTGTGTAGTTCTTTAAAATTTGTTTCTTTTTCCATATTCCTATGGAATGGAATAGTGTGGCTGATATTTTGGAAAAGTACACCTCTGAGCACTTGGAGAGGAGGATTATTGATGATTGGGGACTCTTATCCTCAGAGCTCTCTTTGGCCCTAAAAAATTTAATCATAGAAGAATTTCATATGTAACTAATTCCTTGGTTGGGTTTCTTTAGGGGCTTTGTTCTGGATTTGGTTGGTGGTTTTGTGGGTTGATGCCTATTAATTTGTATTGTTTCTTTGATTCAATATATTTTTACCCCTTATTTACAAAAAAAATTGTTATAATTTTATACTATTTATATATTAAGTTAGTGGGATATTAGGATGTGTGAAAGGATGGGGCACTAGCTTGACACTTGGTAGGTTTTCTTCAATTAGAGATTATTTGGAAGTGAATGTTAAGCTACAATATCATCATTGGTATGGTAGCATGAAATTCATGTCATTGGTAGATGTAATGAAAGTGTATTTAAAGTTAAAGGGACAACAAGTAGACAAGTTAGTTGGGTAGAATTTGTAAGTGTAAGGTTCCTTGTCATAGTAGTAGTGAAGTTTCCTTGTCCAATGTGTATAATCATCCCATCCCTAGGTATAATTTTTTATATTATTGCAATTATAGGAGAATGGATGACTATTCCCTTGGGTGATGGTTTGTATTGAGATTAGTGTTGACACTTATTCTCCTTTTTTGGAATTAGTTTATTTCCCTAGTGGGAGATGGTGTTTTCCTTTGGTGGGTGACTTATTTATAGACTTGTGACCAATTTTTGGTCCCCCATCTTTATGCACATGATATTATGTGTGTTTAAAACATAGGGGGGATGTTATATTTTATAGGTTGTTGTGGTGAGGTGTACTAGGATATAACAATGGTTAGTTGAGAAAGTGATGGTTGGAGTAAATATTGAATTAGTTGCATCATTGATGCAAATACCATTTGTATTGGATGAGTGTTTTAATTATTTAAGAAGGGTTAGATTCTAGGATGAGTGCAACTAGAAAACATTTTTTTCAAAGTTTGATCAAGTCCTTGTCCTATCAGAAGTAAGAGGGTTGGATGATGAAGTACTAGGAAAAGTGACACAAATTTCCTCTAGCATTGGATAATTGTTAAAGGGTTAAGTGGTTATCTATAGTGAATGTTCATACAACATATTTTTGAAGGGTTATGTGACTATGAGTTATTATATAGTGAATTTTTTTAATCTTAAGTTGATCAATGTTAGAGGGGATTGTGGTTATGTGTTGTGATGGATCATATAGTGGGTTTTAGAACGTGAAGGTAACTATAGTCTATTTCTTAATCATGTTAGTTTAGATTAGTCAAAGGTAGGGGATGGGGTGGTCACCTCCTCTATAAGTTATTCTAAAATATGTTTTTAATTCAATTTTATAAGGTGATAAAAATATGTTTGTGTCAGGTCATCTTTGATAAATTTGAAAAATCTAGTAGAGTATTCTAGTTAATGCAACTGTAATGAGCCTTGCCAATTCTAGCCCAAAACTTCTCTAACTTGTCCTTGTAATTTTTTTGAACAATTGTCTTGCAACTATTGTAGGTGC
>VDFB02349777.1:0-26358 GCA_007258455.2 Sequoia sempervirens
CCTTGTAGAGTCTAATGTGCCTCAAGGGAAATCTAGAATACCTACTTTTTATTACCTCAATTTTCATCTATGAAATTTTTCCAGTAGTCTTCTATGTGGTCCTGATGCTTGTACTCCCTCTTGGCCTATCTTTGTGCCTTTCCATAAGAGTCAAAATTTTCTCTGTTGGTGTGTGAATACAACTCATATTGTACCATCTCCTTCTCCAAATACTGTGCACTTTAGAGATTGGGGTAGGATTCAAAAGTGCCAATCTTCAATCAAAATTCATCCGTGAGCCCTTCCCTATGCATGTCCTGTAACACTGTCTTGAATGCAACCATTTTCCTCAACAACTCCAAAAAGATGAGTTTGTTCGTGGGATACCTTGACAATTTGATTGGAACTGTAGGAGATTCCTACACCCTGATGTAGGAAAATCTCTTAAACTATATGAACCATTGCCCATACTTCCTAATTAGCTCCATTGCCTCTGCAAAAATTCTTATGTGGAGGGCACCTTGTAGTAATCTAGGGATGTAAATGAAGAAAGCATCGTTGGCCCTCCTATAGTTTGATGTCTTATATTGGAGCTGAGGGTGGATGTTCCATACCCTATCCTTTTTGGGAGTCCCTCTACAACTCAGACCAATGTACTTGTTCTTACTAGCCAACATGCAAACAAGATTAGATTTCATCATGAATACATGGGTATCTTGTACACTTATGAGTTGTTTATCCATATTATCACTCAAGATACCTTCCCAATGGTAGTGTTTTCCTCCCACAATTTGAGTGATGGGATAAAACATTCAAGTCTTGAAAGTGAAGGCCTCCTCCAATCCCATTACTCTGCCTAAGAGTGTGATGATATCATGGTACTCCATCTTGAAATCACTCTTGTGTAATTGCTTCAAGAGTTTGGAATAGTGGAGCTTGGGTTTAGCTATCCACAAATTGTTCATCATATCTAAAGCTCTCGAGACATCCTTGGCATAGAATTCCTTTGCTTCCTAGATGTTGATCTCTTTGATAAGCTTGTGATGTGAAGAAATATTGAACATTTCAGCAATGGACTCCTCAATCAAGTTAGCCATAACCCTTCCCTTTGGGCCCACTATTATCCTTTTTTCAGCATCATAGTGCTTTGCGCATTCTAGCACCAATTCTAGACACAATAATGTAGTTGGGAACCCTGCTTCCTAAGCTAAGATTGTGTGTTTAATGACTTGTGCTAATTGGGTAGCTCCATTACCAAACATCCTCTGCTGAAATTCAATGTAATCTTCATGCCCCATATTGGTGTTAGCTATCCTTGACCATTCAAAGGAGATTCTTGACTCTGGCCATATTCCTTTGAAGCCATACTTCATTATGTCTATTCTTCTTTTTCCTTCTTCCTGTACGTTTGTAGCCTTTGACTTGGAAGCCTTTCCAAAACTCACCTCTTCCTACATCTATTAGAAAACAAGATAATTATCATGATGCTAATCATCAATGAACTGATAAGTGAAAGCAAATAGACAAAATAAAAATCAAAGTCCTTTTATTCATCCTAAGTATTCAAGATAATTGATTGTATATCAATGTATTTCAAAATTTTAGGAGCCTGGAGAATTTTTGGGAAATCTGGCCTAGGGGGAATTTCCAATGAAATAAGGCCTAGATATTTCTTGGTCAGGAAAATTATCCATAAGAAACCAAGTTCAGGGAATTCATGACTAGATGGATTCTCCAAGGGTCGCCCACATGAGGACTCCAAGTTGAAAATTTACTCACATTATCACCTGATGGAATTTCATCTAAGGTTTGACTTTAATCTCTCAAGTTCTGGTGTTTTGAAGCCCAAAGGAAGTTTGTGAAAAATATGAGGTGACTTAGATTCTCCACAGGATCAGAGCTCAAAAATTTCAAGCCAAGGTAGATTTTCCGAAATGTCTACCTAAGCATGCTTTCAATCTTCATATCTCCTTATCTTAATGCAAGATGACTTCATGATTTCATTTTCATCCTTCCTAATCCTTCATGTCACCTTTCAGAGTTTTCCCATTCTAATGGATTTGAAGAATCTAGGACTAGGTGAATTCATCAAAGGAGATTCCTTCGAAGATTTCACAATGAATGGAAATTATGAGTGTTTAAGTTGCTTTTTGAATTCTTCTAAGTCAATTCGTTTTAGTTCTTTCTTGAAATCATCTTGAATGTGATGGATGACATAATTCATTTGGGGATTGGCTTGAGGGGAGGATTCGGGGAATCTGTGACACTTCAGAATCTCTGAAGGATTGACCTCCAAAAATTATGAGGGGTCACAGAATTCGAGAGGTGGTTGTGACTCAAAAAATTCCTTTGTGATTTTGGATTTAGCGCAAAACTTATGGCATCCCCTTCTCACAACTTGGACTCTAGCTTGAACATGGATAGCACAATCAAGCTTTGGGGATTCTAATGGAGGGCGGAAATGGAGATTTTGAGAGGCACTAGAATCTCTGAGGGATTAACCCTTAGAAATTTTGAGGTGCCTTAGATTTGTTGAGGTAGTTAGAACCTTCACATTCTCGCTGAACTTCTTTCCCCGTGCAACCTTCAGGTGACCCCTCTTCACTTTGCAAATTGGGAACCATAACCCCACACTTCCCACTTGAAAATTAACACTAGTTTACCCATTTCCCCTTGGACCAAAGCACTGCCACCCAATGCCTCATTCCCCCCATCAATTTTGTCACTAAAGCTAGCTAGGGAATAGGATAATAATATAAGGTGGATGTGCATGCACCTAGCAACGAATCATCACTTGAGCACAATGGCCAATCGGTCAAGATCACAATTTGAATGGGGGTTTCAATGAAACAACATTTCTTCGAGCTAACTAACGTAGAGGGAAAACCCTAGAAAATGATAAAAAAGATGATGGAGATGAAGGTAACCTTAATGCATGAGATGGTCACTAGATCACACAGGGTTTGACAAACAGGCATAATCCTTCCCACAAGAAACGTTGAGCACTCACAATCAAAGAAAAAGAATATTCGTCAACATTCACACTATTAAAACCAAATGAAGCTGGAATGATAATCAAATTGTAATGCAAAGTCAAGCTAGGGCATTAAAATCATGAAATAAAGTGTGAAAACCCTACCTTTAATGTGTGCAATTTGGGAGACAAGAGATGTGAATGCACCCCTAGATGGAAACTAACAACCACACAAAAATTAGCTATCTCCAAATGAACCAGGCAGTTAATGAAGAAGAAATGGGCCCAAATTCTCTCTGATCTGAACACACAATGGGAAAGTGGCACTTGAATATCACTTAAATAGCCAACCAAAATTGAACTAAATGCAGTTACCTACCTTTCCTTCCAAAAGACATTGTTCTAGGGTTTGGAGATATGACCACGAGGCGGGCTCGAGGAATCCGAGTAGGGTCGAATTCCCCATAGAACTTGACTTTGGGAAATTTGAGCCACCCCAAATTTCCCAAGATGTCTCATCATTCGAGGAATCTAGATCAGGATGAAATCCTCGAAGACCTCCCAGACTTGGCCAATTTTTCTTTCTAGCTGAATCCTAAGTTTAGACAAGAGACCTTAAGGATGCCTTGAGACCAAGGAGATACATATAACACCCTAAGTGTAGATAGATCGTTAATCTCTTTGAATGAATAAAAAGCCAAAATTCAAGGGAACCCATCCCTTAAGGGGAAAAGGTGAAACCTACAACAAAGCAAGAATGAAAGAAAGTGAAGATGGGGTCCCACTGTTGTGCGGTTTTACTACCGCCCACTTGGAGTAGGGACCCTCTTTTGATGATGTCTTTTGGCCTTTGGTTTTATTGGATTTATCTTTTTTAAGATCTTGAGATATTGGTCTTACTGGTTTCTGTCCTGCCTTGACGCTTGGATTCTTTAAAATTGGCTTTTAGTTAAAATCCGGGTTTTTACTTGAATCCGGGATTTTCCAGCTCCGACGGATTTTCCGATTTCTGGTTCATTGTCTGGTCATCGCTGAATTTTCTGAATCCGGGTTTCTGCCTAACTCCGGGATTTTCCGTTCTGGTGGATTTTCCCGAACTGCGTTAAAATCTTCAACTTCGTTAAAATCCCGATTTCTGCCATTTCCACGGAATTCGTGTTCATCTGGATTTTCCGCGTGTCTTGGTTTTCTCCGAAATTCCATCCTGGGCTCGGGTTTCCAAATTTTTTCAGACACATCTTGTCGCTCATTAATGCTTCCAGTACCTTTGCTCAGACGCGTAAATGGGTGGATTTAAAACCTTTAAGCATCATTTCAACTTCATTATTCACTTGTTTGCTGCTTTGGCGTCTGAGTGCATTCTTTGTTCGAGCTTTGATTATTGATTTTGAGCCGCTTGCGTGTGGATTGTTTGGAGCGCTGATTGAGGTTTTTATTGCTTGGGCGTACTTGCTTTGTAGTCGCTTCTTTGAGTTCAAGTTTCGTCTGGGTTAATCCATGGTAGGTTGTCGACGGCCCTTCCATTTGTTTACATAATGATTAGGTTTTTCTGAGTTGATTGATGATCATTTCGGGTCGGCTCATGTTTAGCCACGATTTTCTTCTTATCGAATTGGGGTTTGACCCATCTCTTCGTGAAAACCTCATCACCCGCACCATGTGCGCTTGTATTTATCCATTAAATGACGGGTGCATCCATTTGGGGAGTGTTCTGGGTCAGATTTCTGCCCTCTAAGTGAGTAATTTGTTGTATTGTGCGAGGTTAGGGTTTTTTCGGTGCTCGGCCCAGATTATGGAATTTGTTACGATTTGTCTATCTTACGCCTGTATTAAACTAGTCCCCTACCTTGTGAAGATTCGAATGCTTTAGATTCATCCTTACGGGTAGTATTCGAAACCCCGAAATAACCCTGGTTTTCATGGCGGGAGGTTTATTCATCGAAATTAGGGCATCATTGTTTTGCCATAGGGACTCGTCATTTGAAAGCTTTGGAAACTTAAATTCATTTACATTTTGAATCTTGTTGGTTGGCGTCAATTTTGAAGCCATTAGAATCCCAGTGAGCAAGGTTTTTCATGTTCATTCAGTCGCTGGCTCGCGTGTTGTTCTTCATCGGGTTCCCGTGGTGTCCGCGTTATTTCTGCGCACCCGAATTTTCCCGGTTTCGGCCAATTCTGTGGGGTATAGCGAATTCTAGAATATTTGAACTATCCACGAAAATCCTTCTTGTCTGGGCTTTTCCGGTTTTCCTATCTGGTGTTATTTCTTTCGATTTCTCGAGGATAGGATTAATGGAGTAAATGCTAAATGCTGATTTCTTGTTGCTAATGGATGAATTTCATGATAATCTTACAAATTTTATCTGTATTAACGATTTATTTGGGAAAATGGTTTCTTGGCAGCAGGAATCCGTCTGGGTCGGATTTCTCCGAAATTCCTCCCCAACAGGATTTTCCCGGCTTACCTTGTTTTCCGGGATTGTTCTATTTTTCCGGATTTTCAAAGATTGGCAATTTGTGATAGTTCTTAACTGCTTTATATGATTTCATGCTAACCTTTGGACTGGAATATGCATGATAATTGGATACTTATGACGATATTTTGTGAGTGCAGGCTGAATCAAGCAAGGCCGCTGTAGGAAAGTCCAAAGGTGACACGGAGGGGTCCTCCATCTCAAAGGCAGAAAGATTAAGATTGGACACTAAGAGTCAACTCCCTGAAAGCAAGATATCTTCTGTGTGCGCCGAAGTGTCTGACACCAATGTTGGAGCCTAGAGATACGAGGAGTTTAAACAGAGGACAGCTCAGAAGGATCTGTCGGTCTTGAGGCAGGGAATGACGAAATTCGGGCTTGTTCATGTGGCAAGGTTCCCTCCGGCAATCCAATGCTATGAATTAATCTTGCAGTGTGCCCGACAGTACGACTTTGATACACAAAGGGTTGTCAGCACTGAAGGAAGAGTCTTGGCCAATTTTAGCCCTATTTCTATTGCCAAGGCCTTTGACATTCTGGATTTTCCTTCTGTGTGCGCTCTGAACATGGATTTAGCTAGGACATACTATGAGAACGAGCCGGCTAAAGCTCAACAGATGATCAATGCTTGGTTGGAGAAGCCAAAGTCACATTACTCTAAAATGCCCAAGCAATTACACAGGATTAACTTCAGATCGGATATTTATGATGCAGTTACATTTCTGAGCAGGGTGGCAGGATTGAAGAGTGTCGGAGTACTGGAGAGTTGGATGGTCCATGTGATCACAAAAATTGAACAAGGAACCAACTATCACTGGGCAGGTCTTATTAGCACCATAATTGATAAACAGCTAAGGGACGTCCTAGAAACCAAGAGGTTCACCATGTCCTCCTATGTCATGTATGTGTTGGCAAGATTCTACCCATACAGGGGTTTGAATCCACGAGGGACATTTGGAGAAGACATTGTTTATGAGATTTATCCGGAGTTGCACCTAGGACATAGAGATTATAGAAGAGCCAATGATCCATTCACGATGCACATCACTAGGATGCTTCAAAATTCCGAGCATGTGAGATTGTCAGATGGAGAAAAGGAGTTGATAAGGAGATATGGGGCCTGGTTCATTTAGTTTCCTACCTTCTCCTACATCAGAATTGATGGATGCTTGGCTACTCCGTACAGGTTGCCTAGATACCCTACTAATCATATTGTGCTATTGGAATTGGTGAGACAAATATGTGAGTTTGATGCAATTTTCAAGAGGGAGAAGCATAAAACAGGTTTTGGTGGGGACTTCCCTCTTGGAATTGGCATAGCAGAGGTATGTCCTTCCATTCAATCAGCACACGCAACAGGTGATGAGTTGGCAGCTCATGGTTTCTCCTTCCATTCCAAAAGGACAAATTTTGATATCACCGGGGAAGCACAGAAGAAGGCCACCAAAGAGTACCCTCATAAGGATGACCTAGAAGACTATTGGGCCAATATCATAGATGATTTTGAGGTAAGGAAGAAAAGGTATTCAAGGCTCCCTATTGATGCGATCAGACAATATAATGTTAAGTTAATCCCTGACCAGTTAGAAGATGATGGAAATTTGGTGCAAGACCATGCCTATGAGTCTGTTAAGGATAGATCAATTGGGGAGATAAGCTAGAATGATGATGAGGTCACAGAGTTGGAAGACCTAATGGCCCCTGTCATGAAATTTACTACTTCATGGCTAAAACATAAGGTTTGGGAGTTGGAAAGTGAGAAGGTACCTTGTACCTTCAATTTGATGTGAAACCTTAATCCAATGTCTACTTCAGAAGAATCCGGGGAAGATGACCCCAAAGGGAAAACTAAAGATAGCTCACCCTTCAAAATAAAAATCAGAGGCCCTAAAGAAGGTGAGCCAGAACCAAAAAGAAAGCCGAAAGGGAAGAAAAGAAGTAGAGCTTTGAGAATAGGCAAGTCTTCTAAAGAAGAGGAAGTTGAAAAAGCAGAAGAAGAGGATGCTCCTCCACCATCAAAGAAGACAAGAACCACTAGGGTTTCAAAGAGGAAAGGTCAAGATACCTCTAAGAATGAGCCTCTGATTGTTGATGTGGAGAGTTTAGGGGAAAAGACAAGGGTTTATTCAAGGAAATCAAGGACTCCATCCCCTAAGGAAACTGTACAAAAGATGGATCCTCTTCCAAAGTCACCAGTTGTGGAGCAACCTAGGGCTACTTCCCCTTCGCCAAATGCACCTGAGCAAGAAAAAACCCATCAAGAACAAGAAACCGGTGGAGAGGTGAAGCCATTCAAGGAGGGAGAGCTTTTTGGTGAGGCTGTTGAGCTTGAATTCTGAAGAAAAGGAAAAGCACCCTTCTCCATTAGTCCAATATGATGATTCTCCGGCAAGCAGAAGAGGAAACATATCACCAGAGAAGGAGAATATCCCGGTTAGAACCCCATCACCAGTGTAGGAAGAAGAGATTGAGAAGGGTGATCAAGGTGAGCAGGCCCCTGAAAAGGAAAAATATAAAGTGTCAGAACAACATGAAGAGGTAAAAATAGATGAAATCCAGGTGGAACCTGCTGTCCCGAATTGGCTTGAAAAGGAGATCACACGAAAGAAACAAGTTGTTGTTGAGGACACTCCTTTGGATTGGGATGAGATGCTGTCTAAGATCGGTAAAGGTAGGAAGAAGAAGGCAGCTAAGGTAGTTTCAAAGATAGAGAGGGATGAATTAAACAACAGAGTCATCCACATTGCCACCCCTGCTGCAGACAAGACTAGAGAAGATGTTACTGGTGAGGATTATAATATACAAACTTTTAACCTTGGACCAGCATCTATGGAGCAAGATATAGAGGAGTATGAAGGACTCAGTGCTGTAATAATTGGCAGACTAAGGAAAGAGACCCAGACTAAGCATGAGCTGAGAAAGGAAAATGAGAGGCTTAGGAAATGCTTGGAAGATGTGATGAAACCCCTGCAATATCTTCACCCATCTTCTTCTGCCACTCCTAGTTTCTTGCCCAAGGAAACCATTTCCGAGATTGAGAAAATAAAAGCCTCTGCTCAAACTACAACTGATTGGTTAAAGGATGTGCAAATAAAAGGAGATAATGCAATCAAGGATATCCTTTCAGTTGGGAAAGATGCAATCAGAGCTAAGGACTTATTGGAGCATGTGCTATCCCAGGATAAGGAGGATATTGATCTTCTATTGCAGAAATCCAAGGTGATTATGGAATATGGCAAAGATCAATTGGCTACAGATGGAATTCTTTCTTCCTCCAGACTAAGTGAACCGTGGGAATGGTTTGAGGCTTTGCAGATTTGGCAGAAGGCCATGAGGAAGATTCTGAAATGAAAGAAATCAATAAATGGTGATTTATCTGGAGTCTATGAGGGTTGTATTGCATTTTTTGAGGTCATGACAGGTAGGAGGAAAATTGCTCCTAAGTATCTGAGCCTAGAACAGCTAAGGGAATGGTGGCATGATGTTTATGCTCTAGATTCTGAGAATGTCATAACTGGACATCAGTTAGATGATGCAACAACCTACCTGGCGGTGATGGATAAATATCAAGCCCACAAAGATGATTGGAATCAGACTGTTAAGCAGTCAAAGGAGGAGATTGGCTCCATAGGATGTCGGCTTAGGATCTTGCCTTTGCCACCTGTCACCGAGCTGGATAGAGTGTTATTGAGGGTTCAAGGATCATTGGCCCAGAGTAAAGATAAGGAAGGAGGTAGTTAATGCCATTTTGGAGATTTGTGCTTCCCTATTATTATAGGGCATGTATTGATCTGAGCTACATTGCGGACCGTGTCTACGCCAACCTTGATGATATATCAACATTTAATGTGTGCCTTATTTTGAATTCCTAAGGCCGACTTGTTTTGGCAGTTGTTCTTATTTTGTAAATGTTTGGCTGGGCCGACATGTCTTGAGAATTTGCTATAAAAGGGCATTCTTGCCTCATTGTTAGGGTTAGCTAGAAATAATAGAGACAAGTTAGACCAAAGAGCTAGAGCATTTTGTAGTAAGAGTAGTAGTCAATTTCTTGAAGAAAATATTGTAACAAACAGTGGAATTGTTGTAGCATTTTGATGATCTAATACAATTGAAGACATTGTGGTTTTCCTGGTGAAATCTCTTGTGTTATTTTATCTTGCATGGTTCCTATTGTTTCACCTTTCAAATTGCTTAAAGATTTAGAATTTAGTGTTGAGAATTAGATTAGTTTGCTGAGTGATGTTCATGATTTCATATTTGGAATGTTTGTAGCAATCTCTAGTCTATACTCCCAGTAACTATCTGATTGTAGTAGGCTGGTGAAGTCAACCTAGACCATATATTTATATGTGCTTAGTTTGATTGTGGATGAATATCTATGGTTTGAAAATCTATATACCTTAGAAGATTGCACCGTTCTTGTAATATTGCATTGTGGGTTGATCAAGAATTGGTTACTTGAGATTGGTCCATTCCAGATATCTGTCATTTGCATTGTTCATTCTAGGAATAGTTTGGATCTTATCATATCTTTGCACCCTTATCTTTTGCTATTTATTTATTATCTGGTTAGATTTAGGATTTGAGATCATCATATTGCATAGTCTGATAAATTTGAAAGATATCGTTTGCTTGTAGTAAGGTCCGATTGTGATTACCAGCATTTCACATATTATCTGAGTTGTTTATGCATTGTCATGACCTGACACCCGAGAGACCTTGGGGTGATTTTCAAAAATTTATTGTTGAAGATTGTCTTTCAAGAGAGATAGAATATCATTTTCTGTCTGAGTTGTTGTTGTGCAGAAAACACCATCAACAGATTGGCTCTAGAAGGAGGGCCTGAATGAGCACACTGGATTGTTTCTTGAATGCCATCTCTCCTGAGAGATATAGGAGAAATACTAGATCTACTGCAGGAGAAGAATATTTTCAGGAATTACAATTCCCCCTAGGTCAAGAAGGACTCGAGAAAGGGGAGAATCATCATCACCCATCCCTTCACCAGCATCATCTATATCTTCACATCCAGAAGCTGAAGCCATACCCATCCCTGAAGCAGTTCTCATTCAACAACCTCAGCCTATCGTTAACCAACCATAACCACCACCCCCACTTTTTCCAATGGCCTTCCTTATTAATAACCCGTCTCCTTTGTCTTTTAACACTTACAATGTTATGCCCAAAAACCCTGAGCATTTCTGTTCAAAATTCCATGTCAATGACCCAAACTGGACCATAGAAGAACATATAAGGATTTTCCAAACCTGTCTCAAAGATAGAGGGATTGTTCATGAGGATGTTGCATGTAGGTTGTTTCCCTATTCACTAGGGGAAGAGGCTTTTTACTGGTACAATCACCTCCCATCTGGCTCAATTCTTAATTGGAATGATCTTGAAACTGCCTTTTTACAGAAGTTCAGAATACCCATTAGTGCCAATGAATTGTATTTGCAATTCACTAGAGTCAAAAGAGAAGTTAATGAACCAATATCCAGTTTCAATAATAGGTTTCATCGTGCGTACACCAGACTTCAAGATCCTTATGTTTTGGATGACAATACAGCCTTGGGAGTCTATTATGAAGTATTGGATAGCCTCACAGCCACCTTTCTGAAGTGGAGACCTAACCCTCTAGCTAACCTAATTGATGCCTATACAGAAGTTGTTAAGCTTAGCACAGATCTGAGGCAACATATAACTGGACCATTGCCTTCTTTAGGACCAGTTGCACATCCCAATCAGGTTCAGGCTGTAAATCAGGCACTTACCAATCATACTCCAATCATGAATCCAATACCTCAATTACCTTTGGTGCCACATCCTGGTCTCCCCATGAGCCAGGTCTTCCCTATTATGAATTTTCCCCAGCAGCAGGTTAACCAGCCCATGTATCAGTCGCAGCCAAATAGTTTCCCTGCCTATTTGCAGAACTTTGAAGTGTTGCATCAGTCTATGGGGTCTGCTACAATGCATGTCCCTCCTCAAAGTAACCCAAGCCAGACCCCTTATGTAGATCCAAATAAAGAAAGGATTAATGAAATGGCTGAGCAGATAAAGAAGTTGAACCTAGAGGTGACCTACTTGAGGAATCAAAACAGCCAATTACAAGCTACTCAGAAGAATATACAATCCAATCAGAATAGGGAATTTCCACAAGGGAAGAATTTTGACAGAGGACAGTGTAATGAGAGAGGATTCTACAATGACAAAGGATATAATTAGGATAGGGGTTACAACAATGATAGAGGGTTCAATAATGATAGGAGGCAGAATTTTGATAGGGGACAGGGTAGTGGATTAGGATTCGATAAGAGGCAATCACAAGGACAGAACAGAATATGGAATACGAGACCCAATAATGGGGGAGTT
This sequence comes from Sequoia sempervirens, assembly GCA_007258455.2. Lineage (NCBI taxonomy): Eukaryota > Viridiplantae > Streptophyta > Pinopsida > Cupressales > Cupressaceae > Sequoia > Sequoia sempervirens. The sequence goes on from VDFB02349777.1 coordinate 11,800, forward strand.
CCTACTCCCTTGGATCAACCTGTCAACCAATCTGCAAATCAGCCAGTCAGTCAAGACAAGCCTCCCAGTGGTGTATATTTGGCTGAGGCTACCCTGTCAAGATGGTGTAGGCTCCATAAGACAAGCCAACATTCAAAACTAGAATGTCCAAAGTTCTAAACCGCAGCTTCCATTTTCCAGTATGAGGTGGAAAATAATGCAAATGGGCAGGAGATTGTTCCCTCAAGCCCTTATGATTCTCCTATGCTAGTATTAAATCATGCTCCCTTCCCAACAAGTAAGGAAAATGTACCAGAGGAGGAATCTGAGTTTCAGGAAGGGAAAACAGATCAAATTTGTAATGGGGATGAAGTTAGTTATTCAATGAAGAAATGATGAATGATAATGGTCCCCTAGATCAGGAAAAAGCTTATGTTGAAGAGGTACAGATGTTCTAGAGGCAAGGTTTGAGAGATATGCCTCATAGGTGCCCACAGGCTGGGGGACCTTTCACTACTTCTATTCCTCTGAATAATTTCAATACCCCTCCAAATCCCAATGCTAGTAATAATCCGCCCTATCCGCATGTGTCAAGGCAGTACCTTTCAAAGGAAATAAAAGTTCAAACTGACTCACAGAAGGAAAAGGCTATTCAAGTAGGAAGAGACAAGGTGGAGGAACCTTCTAGGGAAGCTTCCACTGATATGAATGAGGAGCAAATGGCTTCGTATGTCACGGAGGAGTTCAAGAAATTAAAGGTAAATCTTTCAGCATTTGAGTTATTAAGGTTCCCTCCCATTAGGAAGGTAGTTTTAGGTACTTATGATGCACATCCAATGCCTTTGGGTAAACCTTCTAATGAGCATAGCAGCAAGATTTCTAGTTCTCAGCTTGTGAAAATACAAGATCAGACACACACTCGGACTAACTTTCCCCCTGGGGACAAAGGAAAAGAAAAGGACAAGACTTAGGTGGCTCAAGTAGATACTCAGCCAACGTTGTTTCAAGGGAAGACAGAAACCCCACCTTTTCTGATCTCTGTGAGCATATTTGGTAAGAATCTACACAATTGTTTACTAGATTCTGGTGCTTCCACCAATGTTATGCCATTTGGAGTATGTAGAGTTTTAGGGATTACACCTGCTGACTCTCAAAAGAAGGTAACTCAATTGGATAGAACTAAAGTAAATGTAGTGGGAGAACTAAACATGATTCACATGCAGATAGCTTCTGACCCAAGGATCCAACAGGTTATCAATATTCAGGTAGCTGATATCCCTGATGCGTATGGTTTGATTTTAGGAAGAGATTTTACTAAGGCTTTGAATGGTTATGTGTCTACTGATCACTCTCACATGTGGCTTCCCTAGAAAGGAGTGCCCAATTAGATCAGAATTGAGAGAGAGCCAAGAATGAAATACATGATTACAGAATACCAAAAGAATTCAACAGAAGTTCTAATATCAGAAGTTGGCATGGGAAATTATATGTTGTCAACACAGTATGAGGAGTCAGACTCAGAGGAGGTATTGATGCTACACATGATGCCTATTGATGCAGAAACAAGATCCGACCATATTACTGTTCTGACAAAATCAGTGGAGGAAGAAGAGGAAACTGAAGATAATCAGATCATCCTATTAGACAGTTTTTAGGAATTCATCAATCAGTGTATTGAAAATCAAATTCACTTAGGTAGAAGGAAAATCTTTGAAGAACTACTCTTACCTAATTGGTGTAGAGTTAATAATGCTTCCCATTCAGAGTTGGAGTGTTGTTTATGCCAAACAGCAGTAGAACAAGTGCAGAAATGCATGAATCCAACCTTGGCAGTTAAAATAGATATACAAAATCCTCAGGAAGACTATCAAGAAAAAAAGTTTGTGTCGTCTAAAAATCCATCCAGCAATATTAAGCCAAAGGATGCGGTGAAGAAGATTACAGCTATTGAGTGTTGGACACTTAGATTTGATGGATCCAAGTCTAAGCATGGAGCTGGGGTGGGATTTGAATTGATTAGTCCAAAAGGTAAAAACTTCTTTGCAGCTCATAGACTTCAATTCCACTGTACTAACAATGTAGCAGAATATGAGGCGTTAATTCATGGACTTCTTATGGCACCGAAGAAAAAGGTCAAGATTCTGCAAGTTTTTGGTGATTCTGAGTTGGTAATCAAGCAAGTAAGGAGACAATATTCATGCCACGATAGAAGAATGACTAATTATAGGCATAGAGTATGGGACCTCATTGAGGGATTTGACGCCTTCAATATTCAACTGATACCATGGCAGAAGAATCAAATTGCTGATTCTCTGGCTCAGGTAGCTAGCACCTTGCAGCCTTTGTCTTTGTCTGGTCTGAAGAAATTCACTGTGGAATTGACTCCTGTGCCATCGGTTCCATTTAATGTTACTAACTTTCAGGTGTTCGAAGATGACAAACACATTCTAGATTTTATCACAAATACAGGCGTTTTTGCTTCCCAAATCATTGATGAAACAGAGCTCCAGGAAGCAGAACTGGATTTAGAGGGAGTGATGAATCTAAAATCAAATACTATTCCAAGGGGACTGGTACAATTGGAATGAATTTTTGATATGGATAAAATAAAGGATCAGGAACAAGAATCAAAGAAGGAGTCTATCAATGGATAGTGTGATACTTACAATATGGGAACTGAAGATAACGCCAAGAACATTTTTATTGGCAAAGTATTCACTCCAGAAGAAAGACAAGGAATAATTGCAGCATTGCGTAGCTTTCCTGATATAGTAGCCTGGAGTTATGAAGACTTGAAAACTTATGATACATCAATCATAACTCATACTATCCCTCTGAAGCCAGGAGCCAAGCCTTTTAGGCAAAGGCAAAGACCAATTAATGCATTATTGGAACCAGTCATACAGAAAGAAGTTCAGAATTTATTATCTACCAGAATCATATTTCCTATTAGGCATTCGACATGGGTAGAAAACCTGGTTCCAGTGAGGAAAAAGAATGGAGAAATTAGACTCTGTGTTGATTTCAGGAATTTGAACAGATTGTCTGAAAAAGACAACTATCCAGTCCCTTCATTGGATGAAGTACTTCAAGTAGTTAATGGATCTCAGATGATGTCCTTTATGGATGGTTATTCAGGGTACAATCAAGTAATGGTTCAATACGAAGACAGGCACAAGACTGCCTTCACAACTAAATGGGGTACCTTTTCCTACAAAAGGATGCCTTTTGGACTTATTAATGCAGGAGCTACATTTCAAAGGGCTATGGATATTGCCTTTAAAGATATCATAGGCAAATGCATTATTATTTACATGGACGACCTGACTGTGTTTTCAAAAAATAGAGGGGATCACATCTCAGATTTGCACAAAGTGTTTCAAAGGTGCAGGGAATTTGGCATATCCTTGAATCCTAAAAAGTGTATTTTCGGAGTAACAGAGGGAAAGCTGCTAGGACATGTGATATCAGAGAAGGGAATTGCTATTGATCAAGAAAGAGTGGAGGCCATCCTGAAGATTCAACCACCTGCTAGTAAAAAGGAAATGAAATCTTTCTTTGGCAAGATCAACTTCATCAGAAAGTTCATTACTGGATTTGTTGAAATTGTTAAGCCACTGAACGCAATGTTGAAGCAGGATGCTAAGATCGAATGGACTATGGAAGCAAAGGAAGCATTTTCATAAATCAAAAGAGCCATTGTGGATGCTCCAGTATTGGTAAGTCCTAATTACAACAAGCCTTTTCACATCTATTCATTTACTTCAGACCATTCATGTGCAGGAATGCTAACTCAAAAGTCTGATGAGGGAAATGAGCATCCCATTGCCTTTATGAGTGCACCATTAAAAGATGCTGAGTTGAGATACCCAAGTGTAGAAAAGCAGGCATATGCTTTGGTTAGAGCAGTGAAGAAATTTAGACATTATATCCTCAGGAATAAGGTTTATGCAGCTGTCCCAGACCCCGCAGTCAAGTTACTTCTGATGCAAAATGAGCTAGGAGAGCGTAGAGCTAAGTGGGTGACAATGATACAAGAGTACAATATTGAGATCTAGCCCATGAATTTGGTAAGAGGACAGGGACTTACTTAGACTATGGCAAAAATAGGTCCTAAACTGACTGTCTAGAATTATAACATTGAGGAGGTTTCCCCAGATGGCTAGTATGATGACATAGTTTATTATTTGTTGAACCAACGATCTCCAGGTCATCTTAATGTTGTTCAAAGGAGAGCCCTACGATTGAAGAGTGACAGTTTCATGCTAAAGGGAGTTGTTATGTACAAGAAAAATTATGAGGGCATTTATTTGAGATGCCTCGAAAAATAGGAAGCTGAGGGTGATAAATGAATTTCACGAAAAGTATGGCACTGGCCATGGTTCTGTAATTGCCATGGCAAATCAGATTTTGAGGGCAGGATATTACTGGCCCATGCTATTCAAAGACATTCACCATCATGTCAGGACTTGTCACACCTACCAGACTATAGCAACAAAGGAGAGGTATGCAGCACTCCTACGCCAACCAGTCATTGAGGTAAGACCTTTTGCTCAGTGGGGTATGGACTTCATAGGCCCTATTAACCCACCGTCTTCTGCAGGACACAGGTACATTCTCACTATTACTGATTATTTCACAAGATGGACTAAGGCTTTTGCTTGTAGACAATGTACATCAGAGGTAGTGATTGATTTCTTAGAGTCTGCTATTCTTAATCGATTTGGATGCCCTGTTGCTGTTGTCTGTGATAATGGTCCTACTTTTGCATCTTTAAAATTTTCAAATTGGGCTTTTGATCATGGCATTATTGTGAAGTTTGCATCTAATTATTACCCTCAGGGTAATGGCTTAGCAGAGTCCTCTAATAAGAACTTATTGACTGTCATTCGTAAGCTGTTAGAGAGGAACCCAAAAGATTGGCACACCCAGCTTCAGTTTTCCCTCTGGGCAGATCATACAAGACTTAAGTCATCCATTGGAACATCTCCTTATCACTTAGTGTATGGTCTGGAGCCAGTATTCCCTATTCAACTCAAGATCCCAACTTTACAGTTTATAAATCAGTTTTATGATGAGGGGGACAGAAGGGAGGCTAGGTTGATAGAACTACTACACCTTGAGGAGAAACAAGACAATGCCCTTGAGAATTTCGCCAAACATCAGGGGGTAGTTAAGAGGTGGTTTGATAAGAGGGCTAAAGTTAAGGCTTTCAAGATTTCTGACCTTGTCTTATACTGGGATAAACCTCATGATAAAAAAGGGAACCATGGAAAGTTTGATAAACTGTGGCTTGGCCCATACCAGATTGCCGAAATACTTGGAAATAATGCCTTCCATCTGAAGACTCTCCCGGGAGAAGATATCCCACTGCCTGTCAATGGGCAGTATTTGAAACATTATTTCCAATCCTGAGTTGTTTTCAGCTCTCTGCTCTGTATATAGTTAGTTTCGGTTGCTTTGTTTGTTTCGTTTGGTTAGAGTAGGTTTCCCTTTTTATTTTCTTGTTTTGCTTTGGTTAGAATAGGTTTGCTTTGGTTTGTTTGTTTTGGTCTGCGTAGCTCTTGCTCTTGGTTCTTTCTCTTTCTGGGATCTTTGGGTGCATCTGTATGGCAATGGTGACAAAGTGGGTCTGATGTTCTTGGTATTTCCATTACAAACTCTAATCATCCTTCCAGGACACTGTGGTACGAACTCTCTACCCAATGTCACTTCTCCTTATGCTGAGGCAAAGGGTTTTCTAGTCAGTTTGAACGGGATATATTGGGGTCTCTTACTATTAATTATTAAAGATACCTGAAGTTGCAGAAGGTCCTTATAAGGTCTAAACAGGTGAAAAATCTTTTTCTGCTCTAGTGCCACTGTGGTTCTCAGCCCTGAGTGTGGACTTCACTGTTCACAGGTTGAATGAAATGAGTGAAAAGAAACAAAATATCAAAAGGAAAAGAAAAGAAAAGAAAAAAGAAAGAAGAGAAAATATTGAAAATTAAAAGGTTTGAATTCAACTTATCAGGGGGATCTGAATATCTCTACCGGGGCTATGGACGCCTGACTGGCAGTAGAGCTATGTTCAGGAGGATCACAGCGATAACCTCGTCAGGGCTATGGATGCCTGACTGGCAGCGAGGCTCTATCTAGGTTACATTTAAAGTATGAATCTTTACGTAGCTTGCTCATACCAAATTTGGTTCTAGTTGCGACTAAGGGAGGGCAATGAAAGCATGTGCACACACTTTGACCCTGGTATAGGAAACTTTGAATGACTAGGGTTTTCTTTGTTTTGACATGGAGGTGGTGCTAGGATATGTGAGTTGAAACCATAAGTTCTGGGTTCTTGATTCTAGCTTGTCATTGAAATGCTTTGGAGCATTTCCCAGCAGAGTCACCATTTGTTGTGCAGTTTTGCACACACGCCCCACTTGGAGTAAGGACCCTCTTTTTCGGGATGTCCTTTGACCTTTGGTTTTATTGGATTTGTCTTTTCAGGTCTTGACATGTTGGTATTGTTGGCTTTGGTCTTGCCTTGAGGCTTGGATTCTTTAAAATTGGCTTTTAGTCAAAATCCGGGTTTTGACCCGAATCCAGGATTTTCCAGCTTCGGTGGATTTTCCAGGTTCTGGTTCATTGTCTGGTCATCGCTGAATTTTCTGAATCTGGGTTTCTGCCTAACTCTGGGATTTTTTGGTTATGGCGGATTTTCCCGAACTGCGTTAAAATCCTAAACTTTGTTAAAATCCCTATTTCTGCCATTTCCACGGAATTCGTGTTCATCCGGATTTTCCGCGTGTCTTGGTTTTCTCTGAAATTTCGTCCTGGGCTCGGGTTTCCAGATTTTTTCATACACGTCTTGTCGCTCATTAATGCTTGCAGTACCTTTGCTCAAACACATAAATGGGTGGATTTAAAACCTTTTAAGCATCATTTCAACTTCATTATTCACTTGTTTGCTACTTTGGCATCTGAGTGCATTCTTTGTTTGAGCTTTGATTATTGATTTTGAGCCGCTTGCGTGTGGATTGTTTGGAGCGCTGATTGAGGTTTTCATTTCTTGGGCATACTTGCTTTGTAGTCACTTCTTTGAGTTCGAGTTTTGTCTGGGTTAATCCATGGTAGGTTTTCGATGGCCCTTCCATTTGTTTACACAATGATTAGGTTTTTCTGAGTTGATTGATGATCATTTCGGGTCGTCTCATGTTTAGCCACGATTTTCTTCTTATCAAATTGGGGTTTGACCCATCTCTTCGTGAAAACCTCATCACCCACACCATGTGCACTTGTATTTATCCATTAAATGATGGGTGCATCCATTTGGAGGGTGTTCTGGGTTAGATTTCTGCCCTCTAAGTGTGTAATTTGTTGTATTGTGCGAGGTTAGGGTTTTTTCGGTGCTCAGCCCAGATTATGGAATTTGTAATGATTTGTCTATCTTGCGCCTGTATTAAACTAGTCCCCTACCTTGTGAAGATTCAAATGCTTTAGATTCATCCTTATGGGTAGTATTCCAAACCCCGAAATAACCCTGGTTTTCATGGCGGGAGGTTTATTCATCAAAATTAGGGCATCATTGTTTTGCCATAAGCACTCATCATTTGAAAGCTTTGGAAACTTAAATTCATTTACATTCTAAATCTTGTTGGTTGGCATCAATTTTGAAGTCATTAGAATCCTAGTGAGAAAGGTTTTTCATGTTCATTTAGTTGTTGGCTCACGTGTTGTTCTTCGTCGGGTTCCCGTGGTGTCCGCGGAATTTCTACGCACCCAGATTTTCCCAGTTTCGGCCAATTCCGTGGGGTATAGCGAATTCCAGAATATTTGAACTATCCGTGAAAATCCTTCCTGTCCGGACTTTTCCAGTTTTTCTGTCTGGTTTTATTTCTTTCAATTTCTCGAGGATAGGATTAATGGAGTAAATGCTAAATGTTGATTTCTTGTTGCTAATGCATGAATTTCATGATAATCTTATAATCTTTGTCTGTATTAATGATTTATTTGGGCAAATGGTGTCTTGGCAGCAGGAATCCGTCTGGGTCGGATTTCTTCGAAATTCTGCCCCGACTGGATTTTCCTAGCTTACCTTGTTTTCCCAGATTGTTCTATTTTTATGAATTTTCAAAGATTGGCAATTTGTGATAGTTCTTAACTACTTTATATGATTTCATGCTAACCTTTGGAGTCGAATATGCATGATAATTGGATACTTATGATGATATTTTGTGAGTGCAGGCTAAATCAAGCAAGGCCACTGTAGGAAAGTCCAAAGGTGACACGGAGGGGTCCTCCATCTCAGAGGCAGAAAGATTAAGATTGGACACTAAGAGTCAACTCCCTGAAAGCAAGATATCTTTTGTGTGGGCCGAAGTGTCTGACACCAATGTTGGAGCCTGGAGATACGAGGAGTTTAAACAGAGGACAACTCAGAAGGATCTGTCGGTCTTGAGGCAGGGAATGATGAAATCCAGGCTTGTTCATGTGGCAAGGTTCCCTCCGGCAATCCAATGCTATGAATTAATCCTGGAGTGTGCTCGACAGTATGAATTTGATACACAAAGGGTTGTCAGCACTGAAGGAAGAGTCTTGGCCAATTTTATCCCTGTTTCTATTGCCCAGGCCTTTGACATGTCGTATTTGCCTTCTGTGTGCGCTTTGAACATGGATCTAGCTAGGACATACTATGAGAACGAGCTGGCTAAAGCTCAATAGATGATCAATGCTTGGTTGGAGAAGCCAAAGTCACATTACTCTAAACTTCCCAAGCAATTACACAGGATTAAGTTCAGATCAGATATTTATGATGTAGTTACATTTCTGAGCAAGGTGATAGGATAGAAGAGTGCCAGAATACTGGAGAGTTGGATGGTCCATGTGATCACCAAAATTGAACAAGGAACCAACTATCACTGGGCAGGTCTTATTAGCACCATAATTGATAAACAGTTGAGGGACGTCTTGGAAACCAAGAGGTTCACCATGTCCTCCTATGTTATGTATGTGTTGGCAAGATTCTACCCATACAGGGGTTTGAATCCATGAGGGACATTTGGACAGGACATTGTTTATGAGATTTATCTGGAGTTGCACCTAGGACACAGAGATTATAGAAGAGCCAATGATGCATTCACGATGCACATCACTAGGATGCTTCAAAATGCCGAGCATGTGAGATTGTCAGATGGAGCAAAGGAGTTGATAAGGAGATATGGGGCCTGGTTCATTCAGTTTCCTACCTTCTCCTACATCAGAATTGATGGATGCCTGGCTGCTCCGTACAGGTTGCCTAGATACCCTACTGATCATATTGTGTTATTGGAATTGGTGAGAAAATATGTGAGTTTGATGCAATTGTCAAGAGGGAGAAGCATAAAACAAGTTTTGATGGGGATTTCCCTCTTGGAATTGGCATAGCAGAGGTATGTCCTTCCATTCAATCAGCACACGCAGCAGGTGATGAGTTGGCAGCTCATGGTTTCTCCTTCCATTCCAAAAGGACAAATTTTGATATCACCGGGGAAGCACAGAAGAAGGCCACCAAAGAGTACCCTCATAAGGATGACCTAGAAGACTATTGGGCCAATATCAAAGATGATTTTGAGGCAAGGAAGAAAAGGTATTCAAGGCTCCCTATTGATGCGATCAAACAATATAATGTTAAGTTAATCCCTCACCAGTTAGAAGATGATGGAAATTTGGTGCAAGACCATGCCTATGAGTCTGTTAAGGATAGATCAATTGGGGAGATAAGCTGGAATGATGATGAGGTCACAGAGTTGGAAGACCTAATGGCCCCTGTCATGAAATTTACTACTTCATGGCTAAAACATAAGGTTTGGGAGTTGGAAAGTGAGAAGGTACCTTGTACCTTCAATTTGATGGGAAACATTAATCCAATGTCTACTTCAGAAGAATCCAGGGAAGATGACCCCAAAGGGAAAACTAAAGATAGCTCACCCTTCAAAATAAAAATCAGAGGCCCTAAAGAAGGTGAGCCAAAACCAAAAAGAAAGCCGAAAGGGAAGAAAAGAAGTAGAGCTTTGAGAATAGGCAAGTCTTCTGAAGAAGAGGATACTCCTCCACCGTCAAAGAAGACAAGAACCGCTAGGGTTTCAAAGAGGAAAGGTCAGGATACCTCTAAGAATGAGCCTTCGATTGTTGATGTGGAGGGTTCAGGGGAAAAGAAAAGGGTTTATTCAAGGAAATCAAGGACTCCATCCCCTAAGGAAACTGTGCAAAAGATGGATCCTCTTCCAAAGTCACCAGTTGTGGAGCAACCTAGGACTACTTCCCCTTCGCCAAATGCACCTGAGCAAGAAACAACCCATCAAGAACAAGAAACCAGTGGAGAGGTGGAGCCATTCAAGGAGGGAGAGCTTTTTGGTGAGGCTGCTAAGCTTGAAGTTGAAGAAAAGGAAAAGCACCCTTCTCCATTAGTCCAATATGATGATTCTCTGGCAAGTAGGAGAGGAAACAGATCACCAGAGAAGGAGAATATCCTGGTTAGAACCACATCACCGGTGCAGGAAGAAGATATTGAGAAGGGTGATCAAGGTGAGCATCCCCCTGAAAAGGAAAAAAATAAAGCGTCAGAACAACATGAAGAGGTAAAAACAGATGAAATCCGGGTGGAACCTGCTGTCCCGGATTGGCTTGAAAAGGAGATCACATCAAAGAAACAAGTTGTTGTTGAGGACACTCCTTTGGATTGGGATGAGATGCTGGCCAAGATCGGTAAAGGTAGGAAGAAGAAGGCAGCTAAGGTAGTTTCAAAGATAGAGAGGGATGAATTAAACAACAGAGTCATCCACATTGCCACCCCTGCTGCAGACAAGACTAGGGAAGATGTCACATGTGAGGATTATAATGTAAAAACTTTTAACCTTGGACCAGCATCTATGGAGCAGAATATAGAGGAGTATGAAGGATCCAGTGCTATAATAATTGGCAAACTAAGGAAAGAGACCCAGACCAAGCATGAGCTAAGAAAGGAAAATGAGAGGCTTAGGAAAAGCTTGGAAGATGTGATGAAACCCCTGCAATCTCTTCACCCATCTTCTTCTGCCACTCCTAGTTTCTTGCCCAAGGAAACCATTTCCGAGATTGAGAAAATAAAAGCCTCTGCTCAAACTACAACTGATTGGTTAAAGGATGTGCAAATAAAAGGAGATAATGCAATCAAGGATATCCTTTCAGTTGGGAAAGATGCAATCAGAGCTAAGGACTTATTGGAGCATGTGCTATCCCAGGATAAGGAGGATATTGATCTTCTGTTGCAGAAATCCAAGGTGATTATGGAATATGGCAAAGATCAATTAGCTACAGATGGAATTCTTTCTTCCTCCAGACTAAGTGAATCGTGGGAATGGTTTGAGGCTTTGCAGATTCGGCAGAAGGCCATGAGGAAGATTCTGAAATGAAAGAAATCAATAGATGGTGATTTAACTGGAGTCTATGAGGGCTGTATTGCATTTTTTGAGGTCATGACAGGTAGGAGGAAAATTGCTCCTAAGTATCTGAGACTAGAACAGCTAAGGGAATGGTGGCATGATGTTTATGCTCCAGATTCTGAGAATGTCATAACTAGACATCAGTTAGATGATGCAACAACCTACCTGGCGGTGATGGATAAATATCAAGCCCACAAAGATGATTGGAATCAGACTGTTAAGCAGTCAAAGGAGGAGATTGGCTCCATAGGATTTCGGCTTAGGATCTTGCCTTTGCCACCTGTCACCGAGCTGGATAAAGTGTTATTGAGGGTTCAAGGATCATTGGCCCAGAGTAAAGATAAGGGAGGCGGTAGTTAATGCCATTTTGGAGATTTGTGCTTCCCTATTATTATAGGGCATGTATTGATCCGGGCTTCATTGGGGACTGTGTCTAGGTCGACATTGATGATATATCAGCATTTAATGTGTGCCTTATTTTGAATTCCTAAGGCTGACTTGTTTTGGCAGTTGTTCTTATTTTGTAAATGTTTGGCTGGGCCGACATGTCTTGAGAATTTGCTATAAAAGGGCATTCTTGCCTCATTGTAAGGGTTAGCTAGAAATAATAGAGACAAGTTAGACCAAAGAGCTAGAGCATTTTGTAGTAAGAGTAGTAGTCAATTTCCTGAAGCAAATATTGTAACAAACAGTGGAATTGTTGTAGCATTTTGATGATCTAATACAATTGAAGACATTGTGGTTTTCCTGGTGAAATCTCTTGTGTTATTTTATCTTGCATGGTTCCTGTTGTTTCACCTTTCAAATTGCTTAAAGATTTAGAATTTAGTGTTGAGAATTAGATTAGTTTGCTGAGTGATGTTCATGATTTCATATTTGGAATGTTTGTAGCAATCTCTGGTATATACTCCCAGTAACTATCTGATTGTAGTAGGCTGGTGAAGTCAACCTGGACCATATATTTATATGTGCTAAGTTTGATTGTGGATGAATATCTATGGTTTGAAAATCTATATACCTTAGAAGATTGCACCGTTCTTGTGATATTGCATTGTGGGTTGATCAAGAATTGGTTACTTGAGATTGGTCCATTCCAGATATCTGTCATTTGCATTGTTCATTCTAGGAATAGTTTGGATCTTATCATATCTTCGCACCCTTATCTTTTGCTATTTCTTTATTATCTGGTTAGATTTAGGATTTGAGATCATCATATTGCATAGTCTAATAAATTGGAAAGATACCGTTTGCTTGTAGTAAGGTCTGATTGTGATTACTAGCATTTCACATATTATCTAAGTTGTTTATGCATTGTCATGACCTGACACCCGAGAGACCTTGGGGTGATTTTCAATAATTTATTGTTGAAGATTATCTTTCAAGAGAGATAGAATATCATTTTTTGTCTGAGTTGTTGTTGTGTAGAAAACACCATCAATAGGTGGTAAGGCTCTTGCCACTCCTCAGGGTGGTGAAGAGACTCTTGCTACTCCTCAAGCTCCTCAAGGTGGTGAAGAGACTCTTGCTGCTCCTTAGGCTTCTTAGGGTGGTGAAGAGACTCCTACTGCTCCTAAGGGTGGTGAAGAGACTGGGAGGCCATCAAAACACAAAAAACTTAGACATACCATACAGCCTTACTTTTGAATTTCCAAAGCTTCTAATCCATCAGGTCAAGTTGGAGCTACATCATCAACTCTTCCACAAAATATTGGTAGCATTCCCAATACCTCACCGCCACCAGAAGGTCAAGTTGAGATTGTCATTGATTTAAATCAAAATGTATCAAATTGGGATAGAAATGCCTTAGAATATGTTCCAAGTGATACCTTGGGCCCGGTTAGCCAAAATGAGATAATTGACTTGGATGAGGATGATGATGTTGGTAGCAAGAAAAGGAAAAATAAAGCAAAAAGGGGGCGCGAGTGGGAAATGACAAGGAGTTTTCAATTTGGTTGGTTGTCAAAGTACCCATTCATTGAACTAGTGGGGAAATAAAATGATATTGAAAATGAAAAATTGGCCAAATGTACGATTTGTACTTGGAAATGTGGAAGAGACAAGATGTTGCAGCTAAAGATTGACACTATAGAAAAAGCATATCAGTAAAGTTTATGAAAAACAAATCATAGACGAAAAGGAACAATCAGTCGTATGATGGAAATCAAAGGAAGAATGTCTTCATGTTAGTATGCTGTGGATTATGAAGTGCATCACCAAAAAAATTTGAAGCTTGGTGCATGTAAAGGTACACTTGATGCTCAATTTGGGAAAGCAATGGAAGCAGCAAATATGTCAAAAACTGTTCAGATGACTATTGTTTTTCATATTTTTACCAGAGGGCGTCCTATGATAGACTACCCAGAATATTATGGTTTACTATCTTATTTTAATGTTCCTCACTATCCCTACTCACATTGGTCAGTAAACATTGGATGGGAATGGGAAAACTATCTTGCTGCAGTGGAAAAGGAAGATTTAAAGGTTAAAGTAAAAGAGTCAAATTTCATTGCATTATCTTTAGATGAAGTTACTGCAGTAGACAATACTTCTTGGGTCCGTATGCATTTGTATACTGTACAACATGTTTTCCAAGCTCATCTTCTCTATGTTCATAAAATGAAGGACAACTCAACATCACAAAATATATTTGAACTAGTTAAGAAATCTTTGAATGAAATTGTAGGTATGGATGAGTTGACAATTGCCAAAAAGTTGGTGTGTGTAGGATCTGATGGAGTTGTAGTGATGCAAGGTCAAAGGACCAATGTTTGCACAAAGCTAGAAACTACTTGTGCACCATACATGCTTGGCATTCACTGCATGGCCCACAGAATGAATCTAGCATTCAAAATTGTAAGCAAGTTTCCTACAGTATCAAAAGTCAAAAATCTAGTCTACGAGATCCATGCATACTTCTGCCAAAGTCCTAAATGTTTCACAAAATTTCAAAATTTTGCTGAGGGAATAACACTAGGAAACAAGATTGGGTGATCCCACAATAGTGGTTTACAATTTTTGGCCAAATTGGACACTGATTTTTTTTTTTTAACTAAATCTTCACATTCGAGCACCTATAGCGGTTAAACCGTGAGGAGTTTGAAGATGATGCAAACTAGAGTCTTGTCACATTTTGTCTATAGAT
>VDFB02349779.1:0-19346 GCA_007258455.2 Sequoia sempervirens
TGGTGAAGTCTAGTGGAGGACATGCTTGGATTCTAGTGGCAACTGACTATTTCACAAAGTGGGTTAAGGCTATTCCCACATGGAATCCAAATAGCAAAGTTGTCATAGATTTCCTAATGAATAACATCTTAAGTAGGTTTGGTATTCCTGGGAGAATTATCTCCAATAATTCCATGTGCTTTAGGTTTGAAGAGTTCATGGATTTTTGCAATCAACATGGTATAAATGTGTCTTACTCATCCCCATACCACCCCCAAGGGAATGGACAAGCCAAGTCTAGTAATAAGAGCCTTATGAAGATCATCAAATGGGTCCTTGAGAAGAATAAGAAAGCCTGGGATTCGAAGTTGCAATTGGCACTATGGGTAGATAGGAACACTGTCAAGAAAGTTATTGGGCACTCTCCTTTCAACTTGGTGTATGGGGTAGAGGCTAGGATCCCACACAATAATCTGATGAAAATGTATAAGTTTGTACAAGAATATGATACTGACATTTGTGATTAGATGCAAAATAGGATGAATGAATTAGACGAGCTTGATGAGATGAGGATAGTAGCTCACAAGAAGAATGAGAAAATGTGGCTTCAAGTTAAATATTTGCATGACAAAAGAGCCACTCAGAGAAAATTTGAGGTAGGACTTATGGTGTTGATGTCGAATTCTAGACTAGAGGATGAAGGAAAGCATGGGAAGTTTTACCCCTTATGGCTTGGACCTTATTTAATTGCAGACACTCATGGGGAGAATTTTGACTTCCTACAATCACTCTTAGGTGAATTTCTGGAACTTCCAATACATGGATAGTTCCTGAAACCCTATTTCTCTTGAAATAGGTTATATCTCCATGTACATTGTATAGTCCTATAAATTTTTTATAGAGGATTTGGTGTGTTTGCTTTCTATTGTGTCTTCTTTCCTTGTCTGGGTAAGATCCTAGTTTCTTTTGGGTTCCTATGTATTTGGTTTGCTTCACCAAGATATTTGTTCCTAACCATACCATGGCATATGGCTTTGGGAGATTGTTGGCATATTCCTAAAGATGTTCCTTTGAGAATAGGGTTCCTTGAGATCATCAAGTAGTTAGGAGCTTCACAAGAAGCACATTTACTTGAATTAATAAGGAAGGGGTCATTCTTTCTAGAATGGACAATATTTGCATATTACATTGTGACAAAAGGGACATGGAATGAATTAGAACATATGCTAGCTCCATATAAACTGATGACTATGGTCCCAAGGAATCATGATCTTGAAGGCTTCATCAGTAAAATCAAAGCAGATAAGAAAATGCGTAACTTTGTACATGTTTTTCATTACCCTGAGGATGTTATTAGGAATGTTTTTAACTTTGAGGAACAAGATGACAGAAAAGCTAAATATCTTGCTTATAGAAAGATGGTAGAAGCTAAGCGGAAGAATAATCCCCAATATGACCCTCTACCAAATATAGATGGTGCTTTTAATAAAGTTATGCATGTCATGGACAATTTTGAGAATGGTGTTGGTGTCTTGAGAGAATAGAGGGAAATCCCAAATAAGGGAAAGGCAATGGCAGTTGAAGAAAATGTTGAAGTAACATTAGAAGAAAAACCTACATGTCAACCACCCAACCAATTGAGGATATATTCTAGGAGGAAGAAAGTAACAGGTGAGGAAAAAAGCTTAACAACGCCTATAACCTCTCAAGGGAAAAAAGAGAACTCTCCCAAGAGTGCAGTACCACCCCCTCTTGCACAAGCCTCTTTTCTTGTAATTAATATTGACTCACCCCCTCAGTTTTATGCCCCTCCTTAGCAACCACCTCAAAAGAAGCAAAGGAATGAAGCAAAAGGAGTGGTTGACTACTCTAACATTGATGAAGATGACATCCACATCACTCCTAAAGAAATGCAGATAGGAATTCCTCCTCATAAAAGATAAATTGCTTTAGGTTTAGGACAAAGCATCCTCAGATTAGGAAAGCTCGACATTAGTGGATTGAATACTGTAGATGATTTAAGGATAGAAGCCAGTAAGGAGTAACTTCTGAAAGATGACTCCTTCATTGAAACCTCTACATTCTAGGATTTCTAGTGGAAATCTAAGGTTGAAGAATATGTAAAGAGGGTAGCCATTGAAAGGAGCTTGGATCCTAAATTTCCTAAAATTGTCATTGAGGAAAATATAAGAAGCATTATGAAAAATGAGTTCAAAAAGATTAATGCCTAGGAGGGCAGACAACTGATAAAGAAGTGTGGCGTGTTGTTGTTGCCAGAATGGAATATTTCTCATGTTATTGTTTTAGATGCCATAAGAAGGGATGAAAGTCCTCTCATACAAAAAGAACTTGAAATGGCACTTTGAGGTTCAACATTCAGTGAGTATTGGGATGCATTGGCAATATGGTCATTATCTTTAGGATACAGGAAACCAATTTTTGTAGAGCCATCAGATTTTAGTGGACAATTAATTGTAAAGAGAGTTGCTAATACCCTAGCTTTGGAAGCTGCAGACATGGCTGTCAATGTTGCTAGATTCACTCAAGCAACTGTGGAGGGTCATACTCTAGAGAGAGATAACCTCAAAACTAAATATAGAGAACTCCTTGATGATTATGATAATAGCCAACAGAAAGTGGCTGTGTTAGAAACTAAATTGGTGCTTTATAGACAAAGAGGAGAAGTGCAGAAAGAACAAGGTTAGCCTAGCTCAAGCCACCCACCTCCAGCTTCTCCAATGGCATCTTCGCAGTATTCACCTCATGACCAGGACTGAGCAATAGTACCATATAGTCAGGGACAAGAATCACTAGCAGAGGGAGAGTTAAGTAGACTAAGCTTTAGTTTATCTGACAGAGAGAAATTGTTTCTTCAAATTGAAACATATATGAAGTTTCTTGAGAAAGTTCAGGACACAATGTATGAAAACATATAAAAATTTGTTGGCGCTATCCTAATGCATCTAAATGAGAAGATTTACATTAGACTTAATAGTGTGTATGACACCTATGCTTTGATGGTCCAAGCGATGATATTGTCCCAAAGAGATGAGATATTAGTCATACCAGTCATGAACAAATGGATCCCAAGAGTTGAGAGAATAAAGTTAATATTAGTGGAAGCTAGCCAACATGAAGATAAGTACCCTCTTGTACTTCCAGTTTATGATTTTGTATGTGAATTAAGTGAGAAAAAGTTTAAAGGGTATGTAGCCCCATTGGAGCAGAAGATAATAGAATTGATAGCTCAATATAACCACATTGATTTATCACTACTACCAGACATTGAGGTTGCCAATTATGAATTGAAACCATTGCAAGTGTGGAAAAAGGAACTAGATGAGGTTATTGATTCCTTGGTGGATAAAATTTGTATGGAAGTTGATACTAGTGTTTTTAGTGACACTTTGGAGAGGTGAAAATTTCTTATTAGTTTCATGGAGGATTTTGATAGAAAATACAATGCAGTAGTAACCAAGTACTCCCCCATATAGGAAGACCTTGGATAAAATTATTGAATTTGATTGGTCGTCTGAGAAAGAATGTGAAGAATGGGGAAGAGTGTATGTTGAAAATTTTGGTTTTTCAATAGGGATGTGAAACATACACTGGGTCAAGTACTGTACAGGTTTGGCCTTAGAAGTTAGAGTGTATAATGTTTCACAGGAAAATATCAGTTGTTGGTGATATGGAATGTTGATCGAGATGTTAGCTCACCTTTTGATCCACATCATTTTTTCATCGTGTTGGATAAAATCAATGTGCTACAATGAAGAATTTTATCCTTTTTGACATGAGATTTTTTGGAAGGAAAATTTTCTCCTCACAACAAATTTAAATGATCTTTGTCTCATATGAATTATGTCAACTTTGAAGAATGTAAATGTAACTTAATTAGGGAATGTTTCTTATAGCAATCCAATTAGAATGTGACGTGGGTACACTTGGCCTGAAGCTTGTTTTTGGTTCCTTATTCTATAAAAGGGAATTTAGGGCCATTTGTGTGGGTCTTTCATTGAATTCTAGAGCTGAATTGTGAAAATTGATAACACAGAGTGAACATAATAAGTCCCTATCTGATTCTTTAAGTCTAGGTAGCAAGTTTTGCTAAATTTATGGTTTCTAAATATTTCTTAATGATAATGAAGGTTTTCCAAGTCTATAGTCTCTCCATGTTGGTTTTTTATTCAAATTATTAATGAAAATCCTGATCATAGATCATTACATTAATTGTTATTGTTTATGATTTGATATATGCTTTCGTTTTAGCTCCCATTCATGGAATGAGTTAAATGCTTGAATCAAATCATGAATTCATGTGGAGGGTCGAGGGATCTGATAAATAGTCTATAGATTTTGGTTATAGATTTTTGAATTGTAGGGTAATGTCGCAAAGATCATGAGTATTTAGAATTAAATGAGCCTAGTATTTCAATTTGCTCAGACTCCTAGCCCATAAATAATGGCAATGATCTTAAATTTTTTAAATCTTTCTTATGGCTCTAGTAACCTGACTTGAATTTTTTTTTTATAAATAATCATTGATCTATCTTGAATTTTTGGTTTGTATGGTTTTTATATTCTCAACTTAAGGTGTGTAGTTTGTTCAAGGAACTGCCAAATTCTTGAATAATTTCAACTTTTAGTGATGGAGGAGAGTATATCTGCTTAAATATACAATGTACATGAGAATTGTTTGAAATAATAATATAATATACATTGTGGAATTACCCTCTTGGGTTTGCAAAGCCCGAAGTGTAGGAGATAAAGCTATTGGTGCCATATCTTGTCAATTGGCCACTTGTCTAGCAGATATTTAAGAATTTAGCCCAACAAGCTCATAGGTACCTGTTGAGACCTGATTGGTTCATTGTTAAAACAACCAACACAATGAATCATACAAGATCATATGTTTGAAAAAAAAAAATTCTAGTTAAAATTACTTAAACTCACTTGTGCTGATAAGTTGGTTGAAAGTGTGACACGAATTTGTGCTAATACCTAGGGGTCTAGGCTAAACAACACTTTGGGAAGAAAGATTAAAAATTGAAGATCAACTCCAAATTACAAACTATAAAGTGGATTCAAAAGATCTAGCATAAAACTGATGGAACCTATATAATCTTTAGAGAATTAGGAAGAGATAAATCTTGTGTACCTCTCACAAAAAGGAGTTTTTTGAAACTGACTAAGGAATCATTCACCCTGTGGAAAATGAGTCATGGGTAGGGATCTCCAAAAGATATCTCTAGGTTCTCTACTATCATGTCTACACTTCCAAATTCTCCATTTTCACTATTAGATAGTCAAAAATAAATCCAAAATATGAGTTTTCATGAAATGACAAGAAAGGTGACAATTTTGACAACTTTACAATTTTGCACTTTTGAGATCTTCAAGTTTTCTTCAACTTGTAAATCTACAACACACAAAGAAAGGAGAAAAATGTTTATTTTTTGGTGAATGGGGGTTTTCCTTGGTCAAACAATACTTTTTGTAATTAAACCTTGAAATGGAATGAAATAGCATGAAAGGGATGGTGAACGAGCAAATCAATGTCAAAGCATACCAAACGCTTGGATGAACCTAAATAATGGAGGTTTGTAACTTGCATGAAATGAATTCAATTGATGTGGATCTTGACTTTGAATCTTTGCTTGAAATGATACTTTGAATGCTTCATTGAATCATGAAAGCTACATAAACATGTTAGCTCCCAAAACATGAATGACTCCACATAACTTTGACATAATGCTTTAATCTTGATTGCTGCATAAAATAATGAAGAAATCTTCCCTTGAATTCTCTTGACAATAATATTGGCTCTTGTAATTGATCTCTAAAAAAACTAATCTTGAAAACTTCTCTAGAAACTTAGACTTGATTTGATGAAATAGCCTTGTATTTATAGTAATTTATCCTTAATTCAAATTTTAGAAGCCGACATTGAATCATGGATTTGAAAATATTAAGATACCACCAAAAAATTAATTTAAATTGGGTCCTAGTGGTGCTGAGGAGCACCCAAGGCTTTCAAAGAGTTGTTCAAGAACCAGGAGAGTGCAAGGGTCAGGAGGGCTTTCCAAACAAATCAAAGCATTAATTATGATGTATTGAAGCCTATAATGGCATTTGAGATGAATAAGTGTAATGAGGGTGTTAAAAGTTTCAAGGTTCCTGATAAGGAATTTGGATTAAAAATGCAATGTAAGGGAAAATTAGGTTCTAGGGGTTTTTATTAATGATATTATGCTTTAAGTAGGTCAAATAAACTTGGATAGTGAATATCCAATAGTTTTTAGAGGGTGGGTGTTAATAAAATTCAAATTTGCAATTTCAAATTTTCAAATTTTAGTTTAGGCGGGAAAAGGAGTTTTAGGTGTTTTAGAGGTAATTATGCAATGTAATTAATCCAAATCAGTTGGATCAGTTGGGGAATGAGTTTATAACCCTAAAATAATCATTTGTACGGAGGTTAGGTGGTTGGTGAAGGCATTGTACGGACTGTTCTCAGAAAATACAAAAAAAATTCTGTTTTCTTGCAATTTTCTGTGTTTTTTTGATGAACCATTGAATCTTATTGAAGTTTTCTGCATTTGGATGCTTTGGTAATTTGTATTTAGATGTTTTAACACCAATCACACGCTCTGATAAAGGAAATAGATCAATTCTTGCACGTTTTTGCTGACTGTCCATAGGAAAAGTGCAGATTTTGCCCTGTTTTGAGAGTTTTTATGAAGGAATGATCCATTTCATGGAGTATAATGACTGAAAATCTATGAAATGGATCCAATATAACATGTATCATACATATTTAACCAACTAATGTGCAGGAAGGAAGAATATCAAGGTGTACACCAAGTTGTCAAAGGGAAAAGTGCTTGAAGATGGAGGCTAGGGTGTAGCAGCAGAAGATCTGCCTTAATGAGGGGCATGTTTTCGAGTTTGGATCAACTAAATATGTTGTCCTAATGGTGTAGAGTCAATGAGCAAGTTCTGGAAGTGATTGGAAGGTTAGTTTTCAAGAAGCCCTAGTTTTTGAGGCAAGTTGAGGAGGGGTTTGTGCTGGAGGATGTTATATGTGTCCTAGAGGTCTAAAAATTTGTATTCCTTGGTTTTGAGTCATTTTAGGAGACTGCTGAAATTTTCATGGTCAGGGGACAAATTTAAAGGGGGGTTGCTTTGTAAAAGTGGGCTAATTAGGCCTAGTTTTTGAGGAGACAGCAGATTTTGGAAGGGTTTGTCTAAAACAAGTGATACCAAGGTTTGGATATGTTGTTTGTAATCACAAACCACACTTGAAACAGTCATTAGATTTGGGGTTCCTTTGGAAAGTTTGAGTGCAAAGTCAAAAAATCACTGCAGGAGGCCTAGTTGGGCTAGTAGCCTAGTTAAGGTGAAAAATTGGTTTTGTGTCTAAGTCAGAGGGTTGGGCTTTGAAATCATTCAAAACAAGTTTGTTTGGGTCTCTTAAGAGTTTTCCTAGGGTTTGGGTCCATAAGGAGGCAAATAAGTCATGAATGCAAAGTTGAGGCTTTATCTTCAAGTTGGTGTCTAGAGGAAAGGTTGTAGATGAACCATTGTTAGTTTGATAATTTGGTGAGTTTCTTGCAAAGATCCCTGACCCTCTGCATCAGAGTGGTATCAGAGCAGTGAGTAGGTCCTTTAGGGATTGGAGAAGTAGCAATGGCACCAAAAAACCAATTGGCAAGAGAGTTGGAAGAGTTGAAGGAGATCTTGGAGAGGGAGAGAAGAGAAAGAAGGGAACAAGAAGCAGCAAGAGCAAGAGAAGAAAGACAATGGAGAAGAGAGAGAGACACTATGCAAGCAAGGATCAATAACCTTGAGAGGAGTAGGAGGAGAGAAGACCAAGAAGACCAAGAAAACAATGAAGAGGATGAAGAGCATGTGAGGGTAAATCAGGAACAGCAAGCTGATGATACAGAGGACCCTGAGGAAAGGAGGTTAGTGAGGTTATTGAAGGCAGTACAGGGTCATGGAGGGAAGAGTCACATAGACTTACCTATCTATCAAGGGAAGATGGATAGTGAAGAGGTATTGGGATGGCTTGATGCCATGGAAAACTACTTTGAATTTGAGGAGATGGATGAAGAAAGGAAAGTCAAGTTTGCTAAAACCAAGTTGAGAGGCACAGCATTGACATGGTGGACAAGTTTCCAGAATGATAGGATGGCTAGAGGATTGGCAAAGGTCTCTACATGGGCAAGAATGAAGAGTTTGGTCAAGGAGCAATTTTTACCATCTGATTATACCATTCATGTGAAAAGAATGAGGCAGAATTTAAAGCAAAAGGACTTGGATGTGATGTCCTATACTGAGCAATTTCACAAGCTTAGTATTAGAGGAGGATATGAGGAAGAAGATGAGAAGATAGCCAGGTACATCAATGGCTTAAGGTACAATCTGCAAGATGAGATTGGTTTACAATTGCCAAGAACATTGGGAGAATGTTTTCAGTTGGCCATTAGAGCAGAAGAAAAGGTGAAAAGGAAGCAAGAAAGATCAAACAATGGTGGAAGAGGAGGTAGTTCAAACAGGGGCAGAGGTAATAGAGAGCAAGGACAAGGCAGTAATGATAAAAGCAGCAATGACAAGGGTAAAGAGATATTTTCTGATCAAAGAGGTGGATACACTCCAAGAGGAGGAGGCAGATTTGGACAAGGTAGAGGACCATTCATAGGCAGATGTTTTAATTGCAATGAACCAGGGCATCCTTCCTTCAAATGTCCTAAGTGGGAACAAGCTGATAAAGGCAGGGAAAGGAGAGCTACCTTGGTGCAAGAAGAAGAAGATAAGAAGGAGGAACCAAGAACACTCATGGCAGACCCTGTGACTAATGGTGAGTTTCTCATGATCAAGCAAGGAGAAAGACTTCATCAAGAACCAAAGGTAACCATTTTCAAAACAAATTGTCTCAGTCATGGTAAGATATGCAGATTGCTTATAGATTCAGGGTCACATAGCAATTTAGTTTCAGTTGATATGGTAACCAAGCTAGGGATTGAAACTTTTGATCATCCTACTCCCTATAAGGCCACTTGGGTAACTCAAGGACAACATGTAGAGATTGGTAAGAGAGCTTTTGTTGATTTCTCAATTGGTTCATATCATGATAGAGTGCTTTGTGATGTTATTCCAATGACTTGTGGTCATATTATCTTGGGAAGGCCATGGCAGTATGTTAGAAGAACTTTGCATGATGGGTTTCTTAACACCTATTTGGTTCACAAGGGAGATGTTAGATATCAGTTGGTTCCTTTACCTTTGGAGCAGAATAATGATAGTTTTGTAATCTGTTTTGAGAAGATTTGCAGGTAAATGAGCAGGGTAAAACAGGGGAAGACATTGGTAGGTTGAAAAAAGACAAGTTGCAGCAGGGTTGTGAAGAAGACAGTCCTAAAAATCAGAATTTGTGGGATTTGGACAGTATCAAGGTTGGAGGCATTGAATGCCCTATAATTGAGCATGATAGTGATGGTATCTTTTCACAAGGAAATCAGGGGAATAGAGGCAGAAACAGGGCACAAAATCAGACTGAGTTCAAGCAGCAAAAAGGACAAAGAAAACAGATTTTTGGCTCTCACATGATGAATATCAAGAATGCAGATTGGCAGAAGAGAAAGACAGTGACTTTGGGGGACTACATACCTGCTCATTGGAAGATGAAAACACATGAGATCAAAAGGTCTTTTGATGGCAACACATGGGACACTTCTTGGGACAAGAGTTTTTTCTTTCCTGGGGAGAATGGTGCAGGAGCACCCAAGGCTTTCAAAGAGTTGTTCAAGAACCAGGAGAGTGCAAGGGTCAGGAGGGCTTTC
The DNA here is from genome assembly GCA_007258455.2 of Sequoia sempervirens. Taxonomy (NCBI): domain Eukaryota; kingdom Viridiplantae; phylum Streptophyta; class Pinopsida; order Cupressales; family Cupressaceae; genus Sequoia; species Sequoia sempervirens. The sequence goes on from VDFB02349779.1 coordinate 9,822, forward strand.
CAAACAAATCAAAACATAAATTATGATGTATTGAAGCCTATAATGGCATTTGAGATGAATAAGTGTAATGAGGGTGTTAAAAGTTTCAAGGTTCCTGATAAGGAATTTGGATTAAAAATGCAATGTAAGGGAAAATTAGGTTCTAGGGGTTTTTATTAATGATATTATGCTTTAAGTAGGTCAAATAAACTTGGATAGTGAATATCCAATAGTTTTTAGAGGGTGGGTGTTAATAAAATTCAAATTTGCAATTTCAAATTTTCAAATTTTAGTTTAGGCGGGAAAAGGGGTTTTGAGAGTTTTAGAGTAATTAAGCAATGTAATTAATCCAAATCAGTTGGATCAGTTGGGGAATGGGTTTATAACCCTAAAATCATCATTTGTACGGAGGTTAGGTGGTTGGTGAAGGCATTGTACGGACTGTTCTCAGAAAATACAAAAAAAATTCTGTTTTCTTGCAATTTTCTGTGTTTTTTGATGAACCATTGAATCTTATTGAAGTTTTCTGCATTTGGATGCTTTGGTAATTTGTATTTAGATGTTTTAACACCAATCACATGCTCTGATAAAGGAAATAGATCAATTCTTGCACGTTTTTGCTGACTGTCCATAGGAAAAGTGCAGATTTTGCCCTGTTTTGAGAGTTTTTATGAAGGAATGATCCATTTCATGGAGTATAATGACTGAAAATCTATGAAATGGATCCAATATAACATGTATCATACAGATTTAACCAACTAATGTGCAGGAAGGAAGAATATCAAGGTGTACACCAAGTTGTCAAAGGGAAAAGTGCTTGAAGATGGAGGCTAGGGTGTAGCAGCAGAAGATCTGCCTTAATGAGGGGCATGTTTTCGAGTTTGGATCAACTAAATATGTTGTCCTAATGGTGTAGAGTCAATGAGAAAGTTCTGGAAGTGATTGGAAGGTTAGTTTTCAAGAAGCCCTAGTTTTTGAGGCAAGTTGAGGAGGGGTTTGTGCTGGAGGATGTTATATGTGTCCTAGAGGTCTAAAAATTTGTATTCCTTGGTTTTGAGTCATTTTAGGAGACTGCTGAAATTTTCATGGTCAGGGGACAAATTTAAAGAGGGGTTGCTTTGTAAAAGTGGGCTAATTAGGCCTAGTTTTTGAGGAGACAGCAGATTTTGGAAGGGTTTGTCTAAAACAAGTGATACCAAGGTTTGGATATGTTGTTTGTGATCACAAACCACACTTGAAACAGTCATTAGATTTGGGGTTCCTTTGGAAAGTTTGAGTGCAAAGTCAAAAAATCACTGCAGGAGGCCTAGTTGGGCTAGTAGCCTAGTTAAGGTGAAAAATTGGTTTTGTGTCTAAGTCAGAGGGTTGGGCTTTGAAATCATTCAAAACAAGTTTTTTTGGGTCTCTTAAGAGTTTTCCTAGGGTTTGGGTCCATAAGGAGGCAAATAAGTCATGAATGCAAAGTTGAGGCTTTATCTTCAAGTTGGTGTCTAGAGGAAAGGTTGAGAGTGAATCATTGTTAGTCTTGTAACTTGGTGTTTCTTTCAAAGTCCCTGACCCTCTACATCACCTAGGTCTAAGTGAGGACCCATTCACCCTTGGGTGAATGGGTCCTAGGTTACTTAGGACACTCATTGGTCAATGATAAGTGTTATGTTATTGCATTAATGAATGTCAAGTTTTCCTCTTCAGAAATTGCAATTAATTAGGCTTGGATTTGAATTAAAGGGGCCAATTAAGGAAAATTAACCTCAATTAATTAATAAAGCCCTAGGTAAGTGTGAAAGTGTAAATATACACATTACAACACCATAAATAAGGAACAATTAAGTTCATTTAATTAATAGGGCCCTAAACATAATGTGAATATGTAAAATACATATTACAACACTAAATCTAAGTCATAATTAAATTCATTTTATTATTTAATTCCCCAAATTAATTGGAAAAAGGGGATACATTTTCCTTCACTACAAAAAGATAAAAGATACAACAAAATGATAAGAAATAAAGCCTTGAAAAGAAGGAAAAGTTGAAGGTTAATAAGATAAGATAGGATGGAGAGTTTGATCTTAAAATAGTAGAGCTGAGAAGGGATTTAGAGAGGTGTAAGCTCTTGGTGAAGAAATGGCTTGAGGAAAGAATCCTAGAACATGATTGGTATTGCCCCATGATAAAGAGGTTGAAGTGGCCGAGAAATTTGATTGTAGAGAAAGGAAGAAGGAAAGGAGGAAGGTTGAGAACAAAACCTTGAATATGATAAGAGTAGGGGAAAGAAGAGTACATGTAGAAAAAGATAAAGATAGAAAGAAAGGAAACAAGTTGTTGAAGTATGGGAAGTAGACCAAAGAAAATAGTTCGTAGTAGAGGTACATTGTAAGGTACTTAAAGATGAAAAGAGGGTTATTAACGAAAGGAAGGGAACCTACAAAAAGGGAGAGATGAAAAGAAATGACACCAAGGATGGAAGAAAATGGGGATAGTAGACCAATGAAGAGGTAAATGTGAGTATGAATGTTGATTTTGATGATATATGTGAAAATAGGAATGTAAACATGCAAGTTAAGAAATTCAAAAGACAATAAAAAGACCATGGATATAGGATACCAAGTTAGCAAATGAAACCTGTTAAAGAGGGATATCAGATAAAATGTTCACAGAGGGTGGCTTGTCATAGAGTTTGTGACAACAAACTGAAACAAAGGATGGAAGAAATGAAAAACATTACAAGTAGAAAAGATGGTAGGCCAAGTGCAGAAAAAGAAAGACATCAGCCCAAGAAAATGGACAAGAAAATATAGGTAGTGAAGCATGGGATAGCACTAGAGGAATGTGGTAATGTAAGACATGGTGATGAAGAGAAAAAATCCAATAATTAAAGAATCATGAGGAATCCAACAATGGATGACAAGTGGACCTTGCACTAGGGTATACAAAAAGTGGGAAACTTATGTAGAACTCAAGAAGAAAGAAAAAGCATTAGCACTCCATGAAGATGACATGACAATGCAAAAGATTGAAGAAGGGAAAAATAAGGAGAATGAGCTAGCAACTTGGATGAAGATGGAGGAGAATACATACAATGTGGAAGGTAAACAAGTTGATTTTGATGTTGGTACTTTTGAATTTTAGAATGAAATTGTTGAAGACAAGAATTTTAAAGAAGAAAATGATAAGGATACGAATCTAAATTTTTAAATGAGATATTGGAATGTAAGATGGAGTTGTGGATGAAAATATGTGAGAAGGGAAAGATACAAGAAGAAAAAGGATAGAAAAATGAGGTAGATTGGAAATCATATAATGAATAAATATGAGTGTGGAATGGGTCTGAAGAATGAGTTGGACAAGAGTAACAAGAAGAAAGAGTGGAAAATAGAAGAATAGCATGATAAAGGCATGAGGAATGAAGAAGGAAAAGAAAAGTAACAAAATTTAGAAGTAGATATTAATGTAGTAGAGATTATTAAATACGAAGGAAAATATATTCATGACAAGAACATGATAGAGGTTGAATTAGAAAGAGAAGCAGTAAACAATAATAGTACAGATGATTTGTGGGAAAAAAATTTCTGAGATAGAACAAGAGTGGAGGGAAAAGATGGCTAATGAAGGTATGAATACAAGTAGGATGGTGAAGAATATAGAAAGGAAGGTTGTAGTTGTTAACAAAAAATTTGGTGCAATGATTAAAACAAAGGTAAATATGAATGTCTTCCATAATAATGTTGTTATGTATTCTTTTGCTATGTTGAATGATAAGGAGTTTGGGAAAGAGTCTAGAATAGTGTATGCAAGTATTTTAGTGAATTTAGTGAAGACATTAGGGGTTATGTTGAGAATGGAGGAGTCATAAATGATTTTTTGTTGTATAGTTTGGTTATCGCAAAAGAAGATGGAATGGTGGATGTAGATTCACATAAGGCTGTGAATGGATTTGATGAAGTTGAGAGAAATATGGGCAAGCTCAAAATGTTTGAAGAAGAAAATGTGAAGATCTTTAATTTTAGTACTTTTAGACATTGATTTTTGTGCGATTGTGTGGGGAAGATAACTTTCACAATGAAAGCTAAGAAGGAAAGTGTTGAGGAAAGATCTGCAACATTGGAGAAACATGATAATTGATCCAACACGATTATGGAAAATGTGGAAGAAATGAATAGAGCTACATAAGTTTTTATTAATGGCCTTTGAAATGAAGAAAATGTTGTTAGGGAGATTCTAGCATATGTTTTAGGACATAGAGCATACCTACGTGCACTTTTCCAATTTCATTCAAGGGTAACCCTTGAGATCTCTTTGCAATGGAGAAAGAGATCTTGCTAAGGGTTGTCCTAGGGGATGAAGATGATCTATTGAGGGGTTCACCAACAAGTTTAAACATGGAAAAGACAATGAAATGCAAAGTATAAATCAAAACCCTAATTGAATGTAAAACAACATAAAATGACCTAGAAATGTAAACAAAATGTAACAAAAAATTATAAAACTAAAAGTGTGCACCTTGAAACTTGGTGAAGACTAGAAACAACTTTGAAATTCTGAAAAAGCTAAATTGTTGACCTACTGGGACTTATTCACCATTCTAGGTGAATTAATCCCAGTTCTAGGAAACTGCATTGGAATAGGCTTCAAGCAAATGGGTATCCAAATCTACAAAGATCTCTGAAATACACCTATAGTGGGACTCATTCTCCACTCTCGGTGAATGAGTCTAGTTTGGATTTTTCTAGAAATTCAAAGTTGGAATCTGTTCTTGGGTATGTGCAGGATCATCATGGAGAAAATAGGCCCTTAAGTGGCAAAAAATTCAAAAAAATCAGAGTTAGGAAACTTGACATAAAAAATTGAATAAGTTATCGATATTATTTCAAAAATATGTAAGAATAGAATTTGTATCAAATTGAATGTAGCTTCTAAAATACTAGGTTTATTTAAAAAAATAAATCTATTTGGTGAAAATTTGAAATTTCAATGCAATAGTATTTAAATTTTAGGAAAAAAATAAGAAGTAGGCATCTATTTGACCACCCTAACCACAATAAAATGACAATATTTTATTATAATATTTTAGATATAAGTAGATGACTCATGCCCCAATGTGATGAATATTTTTTTTAATAATTTTTTTCTAAGTAAATAATTAATTATGAATATTTTATTACAACTTTTAAAAAATATAAAAACTCGTATGTCTGACCACCTTATCTTGGTTAAAACTTCATTAAATTGTTTTTCTCTTAAATCCTATAGTATGTGAAGCATAAAATGTGATGCATATTTTGGATTCAAAAAATGTGATACCGTTTGAAAGCTATAGATGTTTTTCAATCAGCCTATCAATTAGGACTTTATTCATAATTCAAATAGAAAATGAATAATAATTATTGATTAAATTCAAAGTAAAGCATAATTTATATTTGTGTAAAGCTAAGAATCGCCTTTAAAAACCCTTTTCATTTCATCAAATTTGGGTTAAAAGAAGTCACCAGCCACATACCCTACACATACCCATCATATCACCACTTTTTGGCCCATCATGATCTTGCACATACCCTCTTCTCAATCTACTCAATTTGTTCCTCTAGGTTCTTGTTGGAACTGTAAAAATATGATATTTTTACATATGTTTTCTTTCATAATTTTCCAAAATTGCCCTCTTGAGCATTTTCTACCCATATTTTACCATATTGCATCATATCTTCCTTCAATTCATACATTTTGTACATTCTCGTGCCTATCAGCATAGGTCCTTGACTATTTCCCTAATTCGTTTTCCTACCTGCAAATGAGTATGTTGCCTTTCGACAAGACGTTTGCAATTGTCTCGGTGATCAAATTTTTCTTCTAGGTATCATTCATCGGGAGTTCTTCTGGGTCTTGGCGACAGATGTTGATTCATATCAGCATATGTTTGGTCATGTCACACCGACCGGAGGATGAAGCTACATCAGCTTAAGCTACAGTTTCAGCATACTATCATGGCGAACTCTTATGGTCTCACCGAACAGCATGTGGGAACTCACTTCAACATAACGGATTGTTTTGGGCATATGGTTATAGCGATATCTTTTGTCTCGCCGAATAGTGGTAGAGGAATTAACTTATTAGCAAAAGGTCTTGGCTTAAGAGTAGAGTCTCCACGAATCCAATAGGTCTTGCCGACTAAGTCTTGTGAATGAAGACTTCCGATGAAGCAAATAGAATCTATAAGAGGTCTTGCCAATGTCAGAGGTGTTATGGCGACTGTGAACAAAACTAAGGGATGTTGGTGTGAGATCAGAGCTCTCTTGGTGATATGGTGTAATCCTAAGACTTTCAATATAGCAAGTGCAATCTATGTGAGGTTTCCTCGACCTAGATGAGTTATAATGAATAGCTCAAGGAGTATTCTTTTCGGTGAGAGAATCTTGTGGTCTTGGCAAGGAGCCTGGGGTCTTGTCGAATGGAGTTCAGTGTTGGTTTTATCGGCAGGACATTGGGGTGGTCACAGTGACATGAGGTTTTATGAGGACCTTTAGTAAGAGACAAGGTATTCAGTATTGGGTCTCCCCAAGTGCGGTGGGCTATAGTGACTGTGAAGGAAACAAAGGTGCTTTTCGATGAGAGTCTTCCCATATCTTAGCGACTAGGAAAACAATATGGGCTTCCAATGAAACATATTTTGGTCTATGGGAGGTCTCCTCGACAGATGACAGTCATAGCGATAGCAAAATATGCATAGGATGTGGTGTTTGAATTCCCTTCGGCAGAGCATATGTGGTGTCTCACCAATTGTTTATAGCTGAACAATAGAAATAAATATTATTGGGGCCGAGATGTGTGCCCAATTGTAACGGTTGCCCAAATTCTATGGTGGCTGACATGTGCTTGAAACGTTTTAATTTCTAATGCTGGTGTATTTATATACACCTGAATTGTAATTGAAAAGAGGGAGGATCATATTTTAGATCATAGATAGATAGATTAGGCATGGCTATAGTAGGATAATTTTCTCTTATCAGAAACTATGTGCATGTTTTCAAATGGTGGTTTCAATAAAATTCAGCTATGTGGTAGTTTTGTTTTGGTATCAATTGTGTGTCAAGTTTATTGAAAAGCATTGCTCAAGTTGTCTCCATGTTGATTCTTTCTAGTTGTTTAAAATGATGTAAAAAGTTTACTTTTGGTTTATCTGTGCACATTTGCTGCATTTGTGTGGTTAATCAATTGGTTCTCTCAAGTAGTGATTAAATCCTTTTCATTGATCACAGTAATCAAGAAGATTCATCTGGATTCTTAAGGTAGAGCTCAATAGTCATAATCTTGCATTGTTCATACAAGTTATGACAGATGATATGCCTACAATTTGATCTTCTGCCAGAATAAGTTTCCCATTTCTGTTTCATGCGACTCTGCACACCCAACAAGGCACTGGTCTCTACATTTCCATTATTTGAATTCACTCAATTTCTTTACATCTGCTTATTGATCATTTTAAGAGTTAGATTAGAAAACTTCTTTTACTATTGCTATCAATTTTGCTTTCGTTTTGTTCACTATTATCTGCCATTGTGGATAAAGTACTTTAGAGGGATAATTATAAGATAAGTCTGCACTATTCAAAAAGGTACACCCACCTAGGTCTTGCAACACTTGAAGAGTAGAAGGTTTAATTGTTTCAAACCTTGCTTTGTTACCCTAAAACATTGTGAAAGCCTCGCAACCTTTTGTGGTTCAAACCTACGTTTTTGAGAGCTAACAAATTGGCGACTCTGTTGGGGATTACATCAGAAAATTCAGTTGAACGCCATCATATAGAGTTAGTGAAGAAAATATTTGAGAAGTTTCAGAAAAGGTGAGTCCGCTGGGAATAGATCAGAAATAATGATTTTCCTACTTTTGGAAAAGTCGGTGGCGACTCAGAAAAAATTATTGTAGCTATTCAAACATGAATGGAGGAGGATCTCAGTTCTAGGGAGGTCATGTTGGAGCTCCTCATGGTTAGCAGTATATGCCATATCATCATACATAGCACTATGGTCTGATGTACCAGCATCAGTACCCACCTAGTGCCCCCCCTCATTAGTATACAACAATGATCAAACAGTTTGATTTGGCAGGGATTCCATTATCCCCTTATCCAATGGATGGCAATTGGAGGGGTATTGTTCCAAAGTTTACAGGGTGTGATACAATCACTATTGAAGATCATTTAAGAAGTTTCAATGCTTTTATCCAAAATTTGGATGTGCCCTATGAAGATTTACGCATGAGTCTATTTATGATATTACTGGTTGAAGATGCTAGGGATTGGTTCAATAGCCTACCAGCTGTCTCTATTGATTCTCTACAAGGATTTCAAGATCAATTCCTCAAGCAGTTTGGGAATCTAGGTGCACCAGATTATGCTCTTCATGAAGTATTTTACATTCAAAAAGATCAAAGTGATACAATTTATGATTTCAATCAGAGATTCAATAAGTTGCAGAATAAAATACCTATTGGATCAAAGTTGCCAGATTTCGTAGCACTGAGTATTTATTTGAATGCATTTGAACCCAAGACAGGGTATGAGCTAAGAAATAAATTCCCAAGAGATTTGGCTGAAGCACAGAAGATGGCACAAACAATTGAAAACAACAAGAAGGCTATTGGTATAATCAGTAAAAGAGACAACCCTAGGGTTCTTCAGCAAAGCAGAAATTATTGGTACAGACAGGAGAACACATATAGGAACAAAAGGCCAAGGTTGCATGACATTCCTTATAATACAGATTGAAAGGACAACAAACCTATAACAGCTAGGCCTAGAAGCGAGGGAGCTCCTAATCCATTGAGCAAGAAAGGAACCTACATGGTAAGTAACAATTACTTTTGTAATTTTTGTGGTAAGCCACATTCCCCAGATCATTGTGTTGTAGCCCAAAGAATATAGGAGGAGGGAATGTTGAGGGAAAATAATGAAGAGGATCACAAAGTTTATTTGACTTCAAATACCTTTCACCATGTTGTGGGAAGGTAGTCATCTCTGGAGGATGATGGTTATTAGCATGATTTTTCAAATCAGAAATATAATGTTCATATGCCAGAGCAGCAAGTCCTTTCTGACTCTGAAGAAGATTATGCAGAGCCACATTCTGTTGAGATGCCTACTCAATATAGTATGAAGAGACTTACTGAAGAAGAGATGGAGAGACTAACTATTGCTGATCAAAAGGAGACATAAAGAATTGTGAACCAAGTGTGGTCCCAGGGAATAAGGTATGAAAACACTATCAGTGTTGAATCCAATAGCTATATTTTTGATGAGTATAGAGAAATTCATTAGATGATGCATCCAATTGAAGATAAGACATGTGCAAGCAAGAATGATTCCTATGATTTCCTACATGAGAAAGATGAAGGTACAAGAGATTTCTCTTTCATAACAAATTTTCACAGAGAGAGTAGTGTTGAATCCAGTGAATATTTTGATTCTTATAATGAACCTGAGGATTTTGATCTGCAGTCAAGGGATTCTTCTATCTCTTATGAAGATCAGGATGAAGAGGCAGTGGGAGATGT
>VDFB02349780.1:0-16846 GCA_007258455.2 Sequoia sempervirens
TGGTCATTGCTTTGATTTATGTGATGAGAGGTATGATTTTAAGTTATTTTAATGACTCTTGGTTGTTGTTGATTATGTCTTTGTAATCCTTGAGTTTTATGATACTTTTGTATGTTGTGGAGTCTTGTGGTTTCCGTGTTTGGATGTTCTTGGTTGAGGACTCTTCTTATCAGCTCCTAGCATGGGGGGTGGGTCTTCAGACTCACATGGTCGGGTGGAATGTGCTAAGCACCCCATTGGGTCCCCAGTCGAGGATCGAGAGGTGCGGATTGGTGCGGTTGCAGCGACTCCAGAGTTGTATCTGTCTTGGAGCCAGTTTTCATCTATTTATTTGTATCATGTTATCTTGTGTATGGTTTCCATTTATGTTTGGAAACACTTTTGTATCATTATACCTCTTGAGGATTGTACTGTAATGTAATGTTAACTAGGTGCAGTTATTGGCCATGGCAATTGTAATTTAATGTGTTAAGTTAATTATGCATATGTTGTATTTGTGTACTCAGATGGTTTCTTTTCAATGCTTTATCTTGTATGTGTTATATTTGTTAATATTTACTTTGTTAATGTTTATATCTTTGGTTCTTATTATTGTCATTGTGTGGATCTCAATCTTGTAATGAATCCTCGTGTACCCCAAGGGATTTATGTGCTAATGAATCTACTTAAATGAAATTCATGTTATGATTTAATGTGTATTACATGTAGGTTATGTTTACTTTTTTTAAAAAAAGAAAAAATTTGTGCTGTGTTTATTGTTTAATTGTCCTTTGGGGTTCGCACGACGGGGCGTTACAATAAACAAATCACATACTTTGTTTTATTTAATTATTATTATCGAATTCTTCTATAATTATATATTTATTCTATCTTAATCACATCACATACTTTGTTTTATTTAATTACCATATTTCTTTCATATTTATTTAATAAATAGATTTCTATACTTTTTTTTATTAAATTAAATATCCTCTTTTGCTAAATTGAATAAATCCAAATAATTCAATTAAAGCATATTTCTATAGCTATTTCCTCTTTTCACTCATCATATGCACCAACAAAATTAGATATTTTATATCTAATTAATTCAACTTGACCTTCACAGACAAATTTGGAGACAAATTTGAGACAAATTATAGACAAACTTCTTCATCTTCTTCCATTGATCATTCCTATCCTCTGGTTGAATATTTTTGTGGGGAGGAACAATCTCCATAATCTTCTCAGATTTCTTCATCTTTCACCATTGAATCTTTCAAATGAATCAAATCCAAACCTTTGCTTTGCTGCCACATCACAAATATGTTTTCGGGAATCTACAAATACAACTTCTTTCTATAGGAAAAGGATCCTAACTTTGTGCAATCTTACTCTGTAGAAATAGCATTAGAGTAATTAAGCATTTGAGTAATTAAGCAATAGCAACAACAAATCATTTTAGAATAGCAATAGTAATCATGGCTTTTCATTTAGTTTCATCTTAGTTTATAGTAGTTTGTTTTATCATTTTCATGTCATTTTCATCTATAGTATCATCACCATATCATTTAACAATCATTACATAGGATTATATTTTTGCATTTAACAATATCTCATTCTCTAGATTGTCATTTTAACAATCATAGTGCTTAACAATCAGAGAGCCACAATGATTTAATAAATCTTTGGAGATAGAGAGAAATATGACACTTTTAAGAGATTTCCTACTTTAATTAGATTAGTTGTTTGTTTAAATCTCTTGATATAATGTCTTATTAGGTGTGTTTTTTTTTCATTATGCATATTTTACTCACACATAAATTGGCACCCATCGTGGGGCCAAAAAACCCCATTTTAAACATTTTTTTTTGAAAAGTTTGCTTGCAGGTTTCTGACGTGTTTTGTTTTAGCACAATCAAGAGTTTTTACAGTGTATACGATAGATATTTTATGTGTTTTGTTTTAGTACAAAATATGCTTGTCAAAGACAATTGTTGGAAACGCTTACGCCAATCAAAGACAAAAATTTACAAATTACTAATGGTGTTTGCAGGGATTTAATTTTATTATTGCTTTTCCTTTGGTTAAGATAGTGCATCTAGCTTAATTAAAGAAATAGTTTGAACCCCATGTCCACTGTGTTTTGAAAGCAATAGGCTTATGCTCTCCCCTTAATTGGGTGATCAAAATGCTAGACTTGCTATCCTGCTTTATTAACAACTTTAGAAGACCTATTGTAGTGGGAAAAATTACTCACCTTATGGGAACGACCTAAGTGGGAACAACCAAATCCAATTTTTCCAACCCACTCTAATCAAAAGTGAATTTGGGGAAATGGGTATGTGCAGGATCATGATGGGCCAAAAAGTGGCAATATGATGGGTATGTGGCTGACGACTTCTTTTTACCCAAAATTGATGATGAAATAGAAAGGTTTAAAGAAGGAGATTCTCAGCTTCCATAATATAATAATGTTTTACTTTGAATTTAATAAGTGGTATTATTCATTTTCTATTCAAATTATGACTAAATTCTTGAGTTAGTGGAAGCCCGGTTAAAGAAAAACATCTACCAACAAGAAAAACGAGGTATCACATTTTGAATTCAAAACATCGCGTTACATTCTATGTTTCACATATACTATAGGATTAAAAAATAAAATTTCATGAAGTTTTGACAAGGATTAAGGTGGTGTTGACATACAAGTGTTTATATTTTAAAGTTATATCTAAAAATTATAATTAATTATTTACTTGGGGGAAGAATTATAAAAAATATGTCCACATCGGACATAGGTCACTACTTATATCTAAAATATTATAAAATATATTATCATTTATTATTATGGATTTAGAGTTGGTTGAACAGAAACACCTGCTTATTTTTTTTCCTAAAGATTTAAGAATTACTACTACAGTGAAATTTCAAATTTTCACAAATAGATTTAAAAAACTGTAATGGTTTAGAGACTACATTCAATTTTCTACAAATTCTATTCTTACATATTTTTGAAATAATATAGATAACTTATTCAAATTTTTACGTCAAGTTGCCTAACTCTAATTTTTTTGATTTTTTTGCCATTTAAGGGCCTATTTTTTCCATGATGATCCTGCACATACCCAAACCCACAATTCGATGGAAGTGTGCAAGATAACCATCCCAAAAATTATTTTTTCTAAAGATTGGGAGGTCTCCTAAGGGATTTTATCAATTGCCGCTCCGAACGGATACCCTATCTATGAACCTTAAGTTAGTATCTCACTGTGTCAGTTTCTGAACACTTTTTGTACCACAGTGCAAGGGGAGGGAAGAACCTTCCCCCAAGATACTCACCATATAAATATCAGAGACCCTAGCCAAAAGTGGAGGATTTGACTCTGGCTAAGACTCAGGAAAGGAAAAAACATGTGTGCCCTCTAGGGGGTGACACGACTGTGTGAGCTAACATATTTTTAAGATGTGGGTTGTGGTATCTTAAGTGACCTACTTGACAATTAGAAAAAGTTCCCGAACTATATTTATTTGTTTCAAACTAATGGAAATTGAAAGAATCAGACCTAATTCTAGAACACTCACTACATGTTTAATTCATAGAATCTAAACAATTGTTTACAATGTAACGCCCACCATGAAACCCTAGAGAATGTCACACACATAATAGAAGTGAATAATTTTTTTTTTTTAAAGTGTAATTAAACAAGTAAAGTAAACTACACTAACACATACATTCTCTACAGTACGTGATGATGCTTACTTACAATACCCATTACTAACAAAAGTTACTAAACATAACTTATATTCATTACTCATGAATTAAAGATCATACATCCAAAACATTAAAATACATCATTTAAGCTATAAAGTACAATAATGATCCATTCACACATTGCATTTATTTAATATTACAAGCACAACTCTCATTTCCAAATGAGATAGTTTATACAAAAGTGTTACAATTACAACTTACAAAGATTCTCCTCAAATACAATTGAGGAGTAATAAAATTACAAGGTATCCAACAGATACAAGAAGAACATGAGAGAAGTACAAATTCACTGGTACACACGAGCTCTCCATCAAGAAGTACCCACCATCACTAACAAGAATTGGGGACCCAACGGTGTAAGGTGCACGTTTCGCCCAACCAAGTGGTACCTGAAGGACCACCCCCCATGCTAGGAGATAGTAAAAGAGCTTCCTAGGAGAAACCTACAACCTCTAGACATAGGCAATTACAATACTAAACTACACAAGTACAATACTAGCATGATGGTTACAAAGCTTCCAGATAACAATGATCAACTACACAATACAATAAACTAACTGATGGTTGTCATAGGAGGAGTGTTATCACAAAGTTGCATGGGTTACCCTAGCGAATCTTCCTAGGCTCCATCTTGGGTTACCTTGGTGATCTCTTACGAAACCTGGCCCCACATGAAATCCAATGCAAAATTGATTATCTTTCATAGAGACAAGATAATGATCTTGCCATTCCAGGCCTTCTCGTCTCATCCCAAGTCTATACTAGCCCTTGAGTCCATGAGCAAGGCATGTACAATAAGTTAAGTGTTTAAACTACCCTTTTCCCTTAGCATATTTATTAAGTTATCATTGATTAATCTAACTCTTCATGAGTTACCCAGACACCACTTTGTGCGTCAGCCCCCATGAAAATTCACTCTCCTATTAACAACCTAAGGAACAAATCCCACTAACATTGGGTAAACCAGGTGCACATAACCAATTACAATTACCAACACAACAATAATTATACAACACAACCTGTTCACATAACCAGGTCCAACTGAAACATATCCCGTGCACTACCCAAGTTAAACAATAATAATCACATGAGACAACATCATCTCAAGAAAACACATCTGGAAGACTTACAAAATCAAAGACCCCAATTTTCTGAAACAACCAAAATACAATAACATCTAATGGTAAAAATCAATTTATTTTTTTAAATAAAATCATTTTATTATTAAATAAATGTTTTCATCTATTATAATGAAATAATCTTAAGATAATTATATTTAAATACAAATATAATTAAACATATATATAATTATATACTTAATGTATATACAATTATATATATATTTAAATATATATTTATAAAATCAATTTAAATTCCAAATCACTTAAATATTATCCAATAATTTTTTAATTAAATATGCCAATAAAATATACATATGTATATAATATATATATTATATATTAAAAAAATATATAAAAAATATAAAATATATATACATATATTTATAAAATTATAAAACATATATATATATTTATATAATATATATATATATATTATAAATAATACATATTATATATATTATAAATAATACATATTATATATATTATATATATATTATATATATTATAAATTATATATATATATATATATAATTTATATTATAAAAAAAAAAGCTTTATGTTAAAAATGAATACATACATGAGGGGGATGCGGGGTCCAGCCATTTGGCGGGTGGGCTACCGCAGCCTCCCCGCTTATGGGGGTGTGCACTACGTGGAGGAAACGCAGTGCGCCTCCACGGCCGGTCCCGCGCAATGGGGAAGTAGTACTATATATATCAAAACTCTCCAATTTCGTCGTACGACAATTTTCCCATAACTTCAAAACTTTTTTTTTTTAAAACAAGAATTTTTAAATGAAAAATTTCAACAAGAAATTTCCTATATATTATAACATAAAACAAACAATATATATATATATATCAACCATACAGTCCAAATGGACAATATTTTTTTACAGAGAGAATTACAGAAACAAAATGTCAAAGCACAAATTTTGTAAATTTCAATTTTCTAAATTGTATTTGAAAAAAAAACTTAAATCCAAACACAAAAATTTATATGTTTTTCCTTTTGTTTCCTCTTCCAATTTTTCTATTGTAAAAAAAAAATGATTTTCTACAGAGGATCTAAAATTTTCTATAATTTTCTACAGAAATTTCTAAAAATTTAGAGCAATTTCTCAAGCAACCTTTAAAAATTTAAAATCAAAGTTTTTAAACAATAAGCAATAAAATAACCTATTTTTGAAGTATGAAGAAATGAGAATTGAAGTTGAGCTTCCCTACAAAATCCAATCTTCCAGAATCTCTTCTAAAATTTCCACTTCTAGCCAAAAAATGTAAAAATACAGAGAAAACCTTCCTCTATTTTAGCAACCAAATTTCCAAGATATTTTTCATTTTCCATCAAATCCCTCCATAAATTCCCTCAACACTTAGTCAAAATTTCAAAATATCTCTCTCAACCACCATAGTTATTTCCTCCTTATGCATTCAAAATTTATTATTTTGCTTTTAAATAATTCAAAACACAATTTAATTTTCAAATAAATTCAAATCACTTAATCTATGCACTTTACAAAACAACTTTAATTATTCGCTTAATAAATTTAATTGATTAATTTATTTAATCAACAAAATAATTTTAATTAATTAATTTATTTACTCAACAAAATAAATTTAATTAATTAGTTTATTTACTCAACAAAATAAATTTAATTAATTAGTTTATTTACTTAATAAAATAAATTTAACCACGAGGATTAAATTACTTTACCACATAATTGAAATTTACTTAATTAATTTATCCATTTAATAAGATAAATTTAATCAATAGATTAAATTACCTTACCAATTGAATAAAATAAAATTAATTAAATTAAATAACAATTTTAATCTAAAATACATAAATTAACATTTAAAACCACTTAAATATTAATTTTCACATATAATTCCCACTGATAATAAATTTTCAAAACATTAAAGATGACATGACTCAACAACAAATTGATGACACACTATGACAGGGTTGTGGTTTGACAAGGGAACCTCGTTACTATCTCTCAATCAACAATACCATTGGGATATGGACACGCTCAAACCTATGAAACCAGATGGAGACAATGTAAAGTACCTGCAATCTTGCTAACAAGATGAGTGTCAAACATGCATATTACATAATAGACACATCATGAAGAGAAATCATAGAATCACCGGCGCTCACAAGCAAGTGATGTAATCCTGTCCTCTTCACCAATACAATCACATCAAGTCTAACAAAATTAAAGCATCATTAATCAATAGATGAGCATATCTCAATATTAACAACTATGATAATCAAAAGCATAACATAAAACCATAAACATCCATATAGTGTATCATCACATCAAAGTATAGCATCCACATCGCTCTAATGTCAAGGATCATAAAACAATAACACGGTATCTAAGTATGACAAAATAAAAACATAGTCTAACAACATAGCAAATCAGAGGGGTGCTTCATACAATCTAGATTTTGTGTGTGAAGTTATTTTTCAGAAAGAAAACATCCAAATCAAAAGTAATTAATTCCTACAATTTCCAAACAAACAAATCAATTACCATATCAGTAATCAAAAGTTTATACACTGGAGATAACATATTTATTGATTAAAACTAGAAAAACTAGACAAACTGTCAGAATCAGAAAACATTTTCCAAAAAAAGGTCACAATCATTGTTTGTTTTGGCACATACAATCTGTTTAACAACACATCTAGGAATATTTTATCGCACTGGAGGTCTGTTTTAGTGCATTGAACCCAAACTTTAGCACATCCAAGTAACAGTCTGGCACATAGAAGCAATAGTCTAGTGCATTCAACCAATTTTCTAGCGCATAGATGAAACAATACAACACATTCAACTAGTCTTTTAGTGCATCAAAATAAAATTTTAGCGCATCAAAAAATTGTTATAGTGCATCCAGGAAATCAAAATCTAGAGAGCTATTTTTAGTGTCTATCAAACTTTTATCATCAAAATTTGGATTTTTCTCAAAATATAAACTTTCCTAAATCATAATAGAGTCTTAAACCTACATATATTGGACTTTACAATTGAATTTGTTCAAATCAAACCAAGATATACCATCCAAAAGTCTCTCAATCAAACACATTTGATTAGTAAGTTGAGTTTCAGGATTAGTCATCCTAAATCAAAGAAATGAAGTTGTATAATCAAACTTATCAACTTAGTCTAATCAATAAAATCTATCATTTTATTTGACTTAAGTTAATATCCTTGACACTATACCAAACTAAGATCAAAATTTTATTGAAAACAATAATGTTCGTATGTCCATTTTAACAAGGTCATGAAGACTAAAATTCCAATAAAAGGAAATTAAAACTCAAACCACCATGGCTGAAATAGATGAGGATCAATTGAATGCTTTCACTCAGCAGATGCAAAACCTTCAACAACGACTCCAAGACATACAAAGAAAAAACACAAAAATAAACCAAACAATGAACATGAGACTTTCTTCACAAAAAACTACATCATCCAACTTCAATGTCTTTGAATTTTTGCAAAAGTTAAATAAGCCCAAATCTAAGTCCTCAAACACAAATGATATTGAGAAATCCTATCATGTCATGCATTTATCTCCATCCACTATAAGCCAAACTAAACCTCAAGATTCTTTTACTCAAGTTAACAATTCCATCTAATCATCCTCTTCTATCATATCTTCAACATCCAATGATTCATGTCAATCTCTCAATCCAAAGCATGCTAGCATAGACTCCCCTACACATCAAGATCAAAATATTTTTTCCACTCCATCCAATGATATCAAAATTCCACAAATTTAATGGCACAATGTTTGGTGAGATCTCATTTCTCCAAGAGTCTTGTATTGGTCCCTCCTTTCGCTTTCGTCAGAATGAATTTATAACTGCATCTCAAGGGAGACAAAATTATCCTTCAAGTTCTTCTTCCACATAATCTAATCAATCCATACCATCTCACGATTATATTGCATCACAAAAGGATGATAGTTATTCCATCCTATCTAATGATGTCTTACCAACTGATGATCAAGCCATGCTTTCTACAAAATCTCATGATTCCCTTCCTCATCAAGATCGAGATTAATATGCTTCCATTCAAGGGACACCCTTTCATCCCATTAATATGTTTTTATCCTTGTCACGCAGTCAAAGATATGCCTTTCATACCACTTCCTTAATGATTCCAAAATTAATAGGCCACTTTCCTCTCTCCACCACCTCATGAGGTCAGCTTTTCCAAGAGTCCAGAGATCCAAGGCACATCATCCCATGGCTCAGAGATCCTATCACACCCGTGCAAGCTTATCCATGAACCCCACACCTATAAATTGGGATCCTCCACCTTTATCCATTCTGGTTTACACTTCCAACACCTCTCGTCCATATCATGTATCCTCCCAATGGAAATGTCTCTTGTTTGAAGTAGGTTTCCTTGTATCCATTGGTGTATTGAATTTATGAGGGATTAGGCCTTCATGAGCAAGGTATCCTAGAACCCCTTTCTATTCAGAGAAACCCATATCACCATGACCTTGATTATATGCCTAAGTGTCCTAGTTCATCAAACCTTCCATCTATCCTAGGTCCTCATTCTAGTTCATCAAACATTCCATCTATCCTAGGTACTCATCCTAGTCCATAAAACCTTCCCTCTATCCTAGGTTCATATCCTATTTCTCAAGAACAACAAAGGCACACATCCTTGACGCCCTTTCAAAATTCTACCCACATTAACTCATCCATAATACCTCCATATCATTCATCTCAATCCACCCCTCCCATTGATCTTGGAAGCAATTTGGGTTATAAAATATCAAAGCTACATATCAAAAGATCCACATGTATGTATCAAAGGAAGGATCAACAATGTCTCCTCAAAGAGACGTAAAAAAAATAAATAAAATTTGATCAAAAAATCAAAATGTGACATAATAAAAGACCACAAGGTCCATAAATCAAAAAGAGAGGTGATTTTTTCAAAGGAATGGCCAAATGTCAAAGCAAAAAGGAAATTTTCAAAGACCACAAAGGTCCATAAATCAAAAAGAAAAATTTCAAAGGCCCACAAAACAAAAATCAAAGTCAAAATTCATGTGGATTCCTAAAAGTCTCATAGAAGCAATAAAATCTAAATTGGCATCCAAATTTGCTAATCCAAAAGCTTCCTCCAATTTTCCATCTAATAACCTATCACCTTCCAAATCCATTTTTCCTCCATCACTTCACCACCCTTCAAGATGTGTGCCAATGTTGATCTTTCCATCCTTTCATCTATCCATCAACAGGCTTTCCAACCTCCTATCCATTATCCAACATTCATCCCCCATCATTTTCCTTTAATCCAAACCTTTGCATAAGTCCTTAGATTCTTCCAATATTTAGGAGTCTAATTCCCATTGCCATGGTTTATTAGAGGGATATTTGGTTGTGAAAATTTTTTCTTAAGTCCTTCTTCCATCTCCATATCATCCATATCCTATCTTCCATATTCCTCTTGCACACTACACTTAGGGACAAGTTTCGTCCATCTTATCATTCATGGTCATTATCCTTTCTATGCTCATCCCTTACATTTCCACCTTTGATCTTGACAAGATTAAGGATCTTCTTGAACATCATATATCTTATCCTATATGCTTTATTCATATCTTCCATACCATATCTTTCATCTTATCCATATTCCATCATTCTTACTAAATACATTCTTTCTTCCTTTCCTTGGTCTTGATGAGGAATAGGGGAAAAATACTTGGGCCTTGTGTTTGTATCTTATCTAGTTGATCTTGATCATCCCATTCATTATTTTTATCCTTGCTTTCTTCCATTCCATATATCCTAGCTTATCAAAATTCATGTCACCATGTCCCTTTGCAACCTTGAATCTCATCATGCAAATCATATTTGAGCCTAGTTGTAAAACATTATCCAATCCTCATATCTTTTGTCAATCAATCATCAAAAATCATCAATCTTACCGTACTTAGAGGAAATTAGTGATCCTAAGTACTTATCATCATCATGCCTTATGAAATCAATCATTCTAATGTCTTGATAATCAACCATTGTATCATCTTTGACCAAAGGGAATGTATGTTGCTTGTGTATTGTTTAATGTTTGTGAGTGAATCTTTCATTTTGATCTATCATTTATCCATGGTTTACATTGTGGGGCATCTTGTTCATTAAATTAGTCCTTATCATCTCATTTTGCATGTCTTAAATATCTGAAAAAAATCCAACAACAAAAAGATGCAAAAGTTCAAAAAAATAAAATCAGAAAATCCAAAAAAGAGAAAGAAATATACAAAAAAATTGAAAAAAAAACAAAACAAAAAAATCATAAAATCTGAAAAAGTGCAATAAAATCTCATGTATATATCATGGCAATGCGGTCATGACTCACCCTAGCTTGGGGGAAAAATCTTGAACTCAGTGGGGGCAATAAAATTTGGGCTTAAACAAACTGACAAACAATAGTATGTCAAACATAACAAACACAATGATCATAGGAAAATCCAACATTGAACAATCATCAATTGAAAAAAGATCAAACCATCCAAATCAAACAGCTTAGATCAATCTATCAAATCAAATCTAAATAGATGATATTATTTTGAATCATGATTTTATTGCTTTAGCTTAAATGTTCAAATGTTGTACTTTTGATTTTTTTTGTTATCATATCTTTGGAGCAATTCGATGATGTATTTGAACTAGAGAAGCAAGGAAGGAGTATGATTTTGTTTGTCTGCTATCTGGGAGTTAATTATTATTACTGTGTGAATTGTAGTGAGATGTGCTCTATTAAGTATCACTGATAACATTCAGAATTCGCATAGGAAAGTGATTGATTCTTGTCTATTTACACAAGAAATGCTTAGGTCATCTTGGTTTAATTATACCTAGATGCTTGTGTTCACTTGCAATATCAAAAATCATGAAAGTAGTACACTCAAGTCATCATGGTCTAACACATACCATCAATGCTTGTATTCACTTTCAAAATTTTAAAGGCTCAATGATGATAAAAGCACGATAAATGGACTATTAAGATGACAACGTTTGCATATGTAGATTTGCATGGTTAAATTAGATTGCATTCATATTAGTTTTGCATCTACATTATAGATTTTCCAAGGCTGGTGAATCAATAACATGATAGAGCAATCATAAAATCTCTAACTGAATAAGTGTACATCATCAAGTTTCAGTACATTAATCAATCTTATACTGGGGCATATCAATCAAAGCAAATAAACCACATTGATTGATGATATCTATATCAGCTAGCACCAGATGTAGAATCATGTCCCACATCTTTGGGAAGAACTCTAAAATCCTCCTATGATCATAACATATCGCAAATCAACAATATTATCAATCAATCAAAAATCAATCAGCCTATCAATCTAATTAGCTCTTGTGAGACTTTGATCAAATCTCATGAGTGAATATCATTGAACCTCGCCTATCATGAGGTAAAACATCAATCTATTATTGATCCTCACCTATCATGAGGTCAAAAAATCAATCTATTATTGATCCTCACCTATCATGAGGTCAAACATCAATCTATTATTGATCCTCGCCTATCATGAGGTCAATCAATCAATCTATCAATGAATCTCACCTATCATGAGGTCAATCAATCAATCTATCATTGATCCTCACCTTTCATGAGGTAAAACATCAATATATTATTGATCCCCACCTATCATGAGGTCAATCAATCAATCTATCAATGAACCTTCACTTTCATCATGGGATTCGATATCGATCTATCGATCTCATCATTGGGTCAATCAATAATCCAAATGTTGAATCTCACATCATGAGAGATCCAGTAATTTTTTATCTCGGGATCATGTCAATATCAAATTAAAGGCTG
Organism: Sequoia sempervirens; assembly: GCA_007258455.2. Lineage (NCBI taxonomy): Eukaryota > Viridiplantae > Streptophyta > Pinopsida > Cupressales > Cupressaceae > Sequoia > Sequoia sempervirens. Next base: position 12,755 of record VDFB02349780.1, read on the forward strand.
ACATGATCGAAAATCATCAAACACAAGGAGGCAAAGCAGGGCAACATTTAATCAACTAGTGGTATTAGTATTCTTTATCAAGATATAAATCGTCAAATCATCATAAAATCATAAAAAAATCCAAAAAAATTAAAAAATCCAAAAAATAAAATAAAAAATTTACCGATTTATCTCTTGAGGGGGCATATATCCATCACCACCTAAAAATCAACATCTGGGGCATACTAAAAAAAATTCATTAGTACTAGCAATAGTAGCAAAATTTTCTTTGAAGCAATGCATAAACACATCACTTCAAAGAGGGGCAAAATGTATACACCTAAAAATGGTTTGGATAATCTAATTAATTAAATACGATTTATTTGATTAATTAACCCTTCTATTTTCATCTACTATTAAATAAATAGAAATATTTATTTATATAACTCACATTTAATTCTTCTATCTTTATCATATTATTTCATCTTAATTAAATAAACAAATCACATACTTTGTTTTATTTAATTATTATTATCGAATTCTTTTAAAATTATATATTTATTTTATCTTAATCACATTATTCTATTTTAATTAAATAAACAAGTTCACATACTTTGCTTTATTTAATTACCATATTTCTTTCATATTTATTTAATAAAAAAATTTCTATAGTTTGTTTTATTAAATTAAATATTCTCTTTTGCTAAATTGAATAAATCCAATAATTCAATTAAAGCATATTTCTACAGCTATTTCCTCTTTTCACTCATCATATGCACCAACAAAATTAGATATTTAATTCAACTTGACCTTCACAGACAAATTTGGAGACAAATTACAGGCAAATTACAGACAAACTTTTTCATCTTCTTCCATTGATCATTCCTATCCTCTAGCTAATTTTTTTTGTGGGGAGGAACAATCTCCATAATCTTCTCAGATGTCTTCATCTTTCACCATTGAATCTTTCAAATCAAATCCAAACCTTTGCTTTGCTACCACATCACAAATATGCTATCGGGAATCTATAAATATAGCTTCTTTCTATAGGAAAAGGATCCCAACTTTGTGCAATCTTACTCTGTAGAAATAGCATTGAGCAATTAAGCAATAGCAACAACAAATCATTTTAGAATAGCAATAGTAATCATGGCTTTTCATTTAGCTGCATCTTAGTTTATAGTAGTTTGTTTTATCATTTCATGTCATTTTCATCTACAGTATCATCACCATCTCATTTAGCAATCATTACATAGGATTAGATTTTTGCATTTAACAATATCTCATTCTCTAGATTATCATTTTAACAGTCATAGTGCTTAACAATCTGAGAGCCACAGTGATTTAATAAATCTTTGGAGATAAAGAGCAATAGTCTTGATGCTTTTAAGAGATTTCTTGCTTTAATTAGATTAGTTGTTTGTTTAAATCTCTTGATATAATGTCTTATTAGGTGTGTTTGTTTTTCATTACACATATTTTACTCACACAATTAGTACTAATATATGTTTATGTGTCGAAATCTTTAATAGTTGTTGACAAAGGAGAAAATTTCACAAGTGCAAATGGCTACACAATTGGCCATTTCATTTGGCCTAGAGACTCAATATACAATATCATTTAAATTGTTATTTAGATGTTAGTTTTTGAAATCTATTATGTTTAAATACATGTACATAGATTGATAGTCTAATGTAATCTTGTCTTTTATGTAGCAACATGGTACTTTAATAGCCATGTTGACTGAACCTAACACATTGGAATAAGTTGCACAATAGGTATATGTTTTTTTATATTCTCGACATTATGATTATATGTGCATGTGCATTTAAATTGTGTTACATTCTTGTCATTTTTTATATAGGAAACTATCTTAGCTGCTTCATCCATCATGAGCTCATCTAGTGTACAAGCATCACAATAGGTATGTGTTTATTTTATATTAGAGATATATACATTTAGATAGGAGTAGATATATGTTTAGTAAATATGGTTATTTTTCAAAAATTATATGTTAATTAGTATCAATTTTATTTTACTTGCTATAGTCCTCTGCCCAATTTAGCAATGTGATGAACGTGGGACCATTTCGTTATATGAAGACTCTTGATCGTCTTAAGGGACAATCATATGCAGAACATCTTGTAGAAAAAAGAGCAAGACTTGAAGTATACAAGAATTGCATTTTTTATTATAATAGTTTGATATAGTGATTTTGATGTTAAATTGATAATTTCTAAATTATAGTATATAAGTTTCTATTTACTAGTCTATCTTGTCAACCATTCACATAATTAATCTAATTTGCAGTTTGAATTGTTATTGTGTAGGAGACTTTAGAGCCTCTAAGTTCTTTGAGGAGGCTCAATTTTGATGATCTAGCACAGGATTAGGATTTGTTAGAGATTGATACATTTAGTGTTTGATAGGTCTTGAGATGGCATATATGCCACAATTTGTAAAACTTGTTTTGAGTAGGCATATATGCCAAATTTACATATGCACAAACACAAGTATTCTACATTTTGATATATAAGAATTGATATTTGATCTAATGTGTTCCTTGTGTGCATGTCTTTGTACTTTGAAACTTCAAAGTGGAATGTATAATTATTTTAGAATGGTTTAAATTTATGATCAATAACATGTTATAGATTAATGAAATTGCATTTTAATAGAACTTATGAATTACAATTGGTAATCTATCTATGTTAGAGTTCATTCATATTAAGGTTCACATACATTACATTCCATGAGACCACATTTCTTTGAGGAATTTTTTCAAACAATTCACTACCTTTTTTATTGTACCACATTTTTCATACATGTCTACCAAAGAATTTTATCAATCAGTTTACTTCCTTTTTTCTATGGTTAAAAGCTTAAAACAGGTGCTTTCAAACAAGCTAGTAGACATTAATGACATAATATGAATGACTTGAGATAAGACTACCAATGTGGCTATAGGAAAAGTTTCATAGGGGTACCAACAAAGAGGGAGAGTAATAGAGTTTTCAAATATTTTATTACCTCCATATATTGCATGTTGAACACTCAATTTGAGGATACATATGATTTTAAGCTCCCTTGAATGAATTTACATTTGACATTATTTTACTTTTTGAACTCCTATAATTAAGTGGGCAGATTTTTTTTCAAAAGAAGCTAAAATTAATGAAAAATGGTATGAGAAGCATTGTATAATATTTGTTGAGAACAATTGTTTGAAAAAATGCCTAAAAGAATTGTGGTCTCAGAGACAAGGCAATAAAAATGAAAAGAGAAACTTATGGCAGTCTCATGACATTGGTTCTTTTGATTGATTAAAAAAACTTCAAACAAATCCCATACAACTTAATGAAATATATGTCATTATAATGTTCATTCAAAATTAATATAATCATCTTGATAAAAATCAATGTCACTCATTGGTGCTAAACACTCTATACAAACCATATGAGTGATGCAACCATCAAACAAAACCATTACAACTCATTTCAACATTCATTCCATTAAAACCTTCAAGCTTAATAACATATCAATAGATCCTTCATGTAAAAGATATAAAATCATCATGAATAAGAATCACTATCTTTCAACCATGATACATAAAAAAGAACATTATGTACACCATAGGGGTTTGATGTAACCTTCAAACAAATTCCTCACAACTCAACAAGATACATGTTAATTACATTGTTCATGTGAAATCTATACAATAATCATGATCAACAAATAAGACATCACTCAACCATGATGCATGGACAAACACTATATATGCACACCATATGAGTGTGATACAACCATTAAAAAAACTAAATACAACTCCATGACATGAATGTTATTTGACCTTCCACATGCAGTTTGTATTATCATAATGTACAAAAATTAATGTTGCTAACCATAATGCATGAATAAGAAAATTAGGCATACCATATGGGCTTGATGCATACTAGTCATAATGCACACTTCGCACAAAAGAAATAACACTCATATGATATTATCATATATGTCAATCAACCTTGACCCACACGAAACTTGCTCGATGATTTCAACACCATGACATGAAAGTTTGGTGTGGGTCAATTTTGATTGACATATATGATAATATCA